>PVIW01007581.1:0-31492 GCA_004026585.1 Noctilio leporinus
AACTTTTCAATTTCATATAGTCCCATTTGTTGATTCGTTCTTTGATTTCCTTTGCCCTTGGTGAAGTATCAGTAAACATATTTTTGCGTAGGATATCTGAAAGTTTACTGCCTATATTTTTCTCCAGGACCTTTATGGTGGCACTGCTTATATTTAAATCCTTTATCCATCTTGAGTTTATTTTGGTGTATGGTGTAAGGTTGTGGTCTAGTTTTATCTTTTTGCATGTTGCTGTCCAGTTCTCTCAACACCATTTGTTGAAGAGACTGTTTTTACTCCATTGGATGTTCCTCCCCCTACTCTTGATTTAAAATCGACTCACTCTCCGGCTACAACACATTCCTAGTTCTCAATCTAAGTATTCCTTCCCTCCCCAGCCACCTAAACCCCTTTTTTTTTTTTTTTTCTCTTTCCTGCTAAAAGCCCACAGTTCCTGGCTCCACCTGGACCAATCAGAGATCATAAAGGGTGAACAGCCACCTAAACCTTTCTTTATTACTTTTTTTTCTTAATTTTTTTATTTTTTAATTTTCTCTGCTAAAAGCCCACAGGTCCTGGCTCCACCTGGACCAATCAGGAATCATTAAGAGTGAACAGGGAGGCAGATGCAGCAACTATATACATAGGCTTACACTGTTCACTCATATTTGAGGCTTTCTGATTTTCCCTCTCTTCATTTATATAGAATAGAAAAGTTATTTTTCTCTCTCATATCCCTGCTATCTGTGGAAGCTTGTCTTGTGACCTACCATATGGTCTATCTTTGAGTATGTTCCATGTGCATTTGAAAAGAATGTGTATTTTGCTTCTTTGGGGTTAAAGGTTCTGTATCTATCAGTTAGGTCCATTTCCTCTAGAGTGTTCTTTAATGCCACACTATCTTGGTGTTTTGTTTGTTTGTTTGTTTGTTTGTTTTGTTTGGAAAACCTTTCCATTGTACATAATGGGGTATTAAAATCCCCCACTATAAATGTGTTGCTGTCTATATCCTTCTTGAAGTCCTCCAAGATTTTCCTTATATACTTGTGAGCACCTATATTGGGTGCATATATCTTTACTAGTTATATCTTCTTGATGGATTGTTCCCTTAAGTATTATGAAATGTCCCTCTTTGTCTCTTTTTATGTCCTTCATCATAAAATCTATTTTGTCTGAAATAAGTATTACTACCCCAGCCTCTTTTTCATGTCCATTTGCTTGATAGATATTTGTTCATCCTTTCACTTTCAATCTGTGTAGATCTTTTGTTCTGAGGTGGGTGTCTTTAAGACAGCATATATGTGGGTCTTGTTTTCTTATCCATTCAGCTAACCTATGTCTTTTGATTGGTGCATTTAATCCATTAATGTTTAATGTTATTATTGATTGGTATTTATTTATCGTCATTTTCCCCCTTTGTATCTGTGTTTCTCTCTGTCTCTCTCTGTTTCTTCATTTTTTAAAAACAGACCCTTCCTGGCTGGTAGCTCAGTGCATAAGACACCAACCTGCAAACCCAAAGGTTGCTGGTTTGATCCCTAGCCAGGGCACATAACCAGGTTGCAAGCCAGGTCTCCAGCCAGGTCCAAGGCTGGCGGCAGGTAAAAGGCAACCATACATGGATGTCTCTCTCCCTTTCTTCCTCCCTCCCTGCCCTTCTCTCTGAAATTAATGAATAAAATATTTAAATATATATATATATATATATATATATATATATATATATATATATAAAAATAAAGACAGACCCTTCAACATATCTTGCAATGCTGGTTTGGTAGAGATGTATTCTTTTAGTCTTCTTTTGTCTGGCAAAGTCCTTCTTTCTCCTTCCATTTTTAATGAGAGCCTTGCTGGGTAGATTATTATTGGTTGCAGGCCTTTGTTTCCCATTACTTGGAATATTTTTTGCCATTCCCTTCTGGATTGTATTGTTTCTGTTGAATAATTATTTGATAAACTTATTCGGAGCCCCTTTATATGTTATTTGCTGTTTCTCTCTTGATGTTTTTAGCATTATCTCTTTGTCTTTGAAATTTGCCATTTTAATTATAATGTGTCTTGGAGTGGGTCAGTTTGAATTCATCCCCTTTGGGACCCCTCTGTGCTTCCTGAACTTGAGTGACATTTTCACTCATCATGTAGGGAAGTTTTCTGTGATTACTTTTTTGAACAGGTTTTCCATTCCTTATTTCTTTTCTCCTTCTGGTATCCTTATGATATGGATATTATTCTGTTTGATGTTGCCTTACAGCTCTCTTAAAACTTCTGCATTCTTGTTCAGCCATTTTCATTCTGTTGCACTGTCTTGGGATATTTTTCTACATTATCCTCCAGCTTTGTTATCTGATCCTCTGCTTCCTCTAGCCTGCTGTTGATTCCTTCTACTGTCTTCTTCAAATTAGAAATTGTATTCTTCATTTCCTCCTGACTCTTACTGATAGTTTCTATGTCCTTTTTAATGCTGGTTTACCTCTCAGTAAGTTCCTTGTGGTTTCCCTGGAGTTGTTTGTGATTTTCTTTGAGCTGGCTGAGCTCATTGAGCTTCTCTATCATTATTATTTTGAATTCCATATTTGATAGTTTGCTTGCCTCTGTTTCACTTAGTGGTCTTTCTCGAGATTCCTCCTTTCCTTTTGGTGATGGATGGTTTTTTGTTTTTTGTTTTTTGTTTTTTTCTCTCTCCATTTTTAGGTTTTGATGTAATCCAATCAGACTGATCAGCTGCCAGGCTAAGGAACTGCTAGGCTGGAAGGATTGATTAAGTTGTAATCCTATCAATCTGTGATCCATCACCAGGCTCAGATGCAGCTTATGATGACAGACTGATTCAGTTCCAAATCAGTAAATCAGCTACCAAACTCAGACCCTACTGAGCTAGACAGAGAAGTTCATTTGTAATTCAATGGATTAGCCACCAGCTCAGGTGCTGCCTGGTGGGACAGATTCATATGTAAATTAATGAATCTGTGATTAGCTGCCAGTCTCAGGTGCCACTAGGCTAGGCAGCAAGATCCAATTGTAATCCAACGAATCTGTGTTCATCCACCAGGCTCAGGAGCTGCTGGGCTAGACAGCAAGGTATAATTGTAATCCAATAAATCTATGAGTAGCCACCAGTCTCAGGTGGCACTGGGATCAACTGAAAGATTATATTGTAATCCGATGAATCTGTGATCAGCTGCCAGGCTAAGGGGACACTAGGCTTGACTGAAAGATTCAATTTTAATCCAATAAGTTTGTGAACTGCCGCCAGGCCCAGATGCCAGTGGGTGGGACAAACCAACTTAGGTGTAAATCAATGAATCTATGATATGCCACCAGGCTCAGTTGCCACTGTGTGTGGCTGTCTGACCCAGCTGTAAGTCAGAGAGTTTGTAATCAGCCTCCAGGCCCAGGTGCTGCGGGGCAAGAGATATTTCTTCAGGTGCCAGCTCTTGTATTTATGATCAGACAGGGCAGTACAGGAGAGGTTTATTTAGATATAAATAAAAGAATTGTAATTAGAAGCCAAGCTCAGGTGCCGCTGGGTGGGGAAGATTGCTTCCGGTGGGCAGGTGTATGAGGACCCTCCTACAGAAGCCCCTTGGTACAGTGCAGCCCACATAAGGTGTGGGTAATGAGTCAGCACCAGGGTCTCCACAGCTGCCTTCCCACTTCTCTCCTCTAAGCCACAGTTGCAAAATCTCTCTTCTCTAAGCTCTGCCCTCCCTATGTTGGAGCTCCAGTCCTTTCTGTGTCCACTATGCTGGAGCCCAGGGTAGGTGGGTGCCAATGTATTTTCACTGTGGTCACCCTAGTAGTTCTCTGTCCCCAGAGCTCTCTCAGGCTAGTAAACTCCAAGGCTTTCTGCCCTTCTCAGCTGTATGCTGTTCTACTCTGCACTGTGTTGTTCTAGGCTGCAAAACCCAGCTGGGTGGCTGGAATCCACCCTTCTCAGGTAGAGTTCCCTGCTCCATCCCTTTGGCTGCTGCCTCCAGTGGAGACCTATCCAGCCCTCTCACATTTCCACCATTCCTAACAGTCACATTGTGATGAAGTGTCCTCTTCTGTTCTATCCGTGGTTATAGGATGTCTTCCCAGCTGGTGTTCTGTTGATATTTCCAGCTGATTTTTTCTCCAAAAATTTAATTACAGATGTGACCTGGAAGGAGATTGGTGTAGCTCCACTTACACTTCCACCATCTTCCTGGAATCTTCACTAAAGCATTTTGATGCCCTTGATAACAATTTCAAAAATTAAATAGCCACTCACCATATTTAATACCTATTTCCATTCCTTACCTGATTGAAGAAGCCAAAAGGATGTTCAAATTTTTACTGTTTCCTTTCATACATGATTTCAGGACAATAAAAGTGAAACTGTTCCTCAGATATTTTTCTTTTTCTTCTTCACTTTTTAAATTTAATTTCATTGCTGTTTTATTACATCCATCTCCTTTTTGCTTGCCTCTGTCCCCCTCCCCACCCACGCATCCCCCACCAAAGTTAAACCCACCTGTTGTCCATGTGCATGGTTCCTTTATAATAGGTTCTTGTCTAAACTGCTCCCCTTCGTTGCCACTTCCTCCCCTCTCCCCAAAACCCCCTTCCCCCTGACCACTGAAGGCCAATTCACTATATTCATGTATCTGGTTCTGTTTTCCTTGTTGTTAGTTTTGTTCATTATTGTCCTGTAATGGGTAAGATCATATTGCACTTGTCCCTCACTGACTGGCTTATTTCACCAAGCATAATATTTTCTAGTTCCATCCATGTTGTTGCAAATGTTAGCAGTTCTTTCTTTCTGCTGTGTACTATCCAATTGTGTAAATGCACCAGAGTTTTTTGATCCAATCATCCACTAATGAGCACTTAGGCTGTTTCCAACATTTGGCTATTGTAAATAGTGCTGGGATGAACATAGGGATACATAGGTTCTTATGAATCGGTATTTCAGGATTCTTCAGGTATAGTCCTAGTAGTAGAATTGCTGAATCAAAAGACAGTTCAATTTTTAAATTTTTTGAGGAAACTCCATACTGTTTTCCACAGTGGCTGCAACAGCCTGCATGCCCATCAAAAGTGCACGAGGGTTCCCTTTATCTCACATCCTCAGCAACACTTCTTGTTTGTTGATTTGTTGATAATTGCCATTCTGACAGGGGTGAGGTGGTATCGTATTATGGCTTTAATTTAAATCTATCTGATGACTAGTAATACTGAGCATTCTTTCATATGCCTCTGGATCCTTTGTATATATTCTTCAGCGAGTTGTCTGTTTAGGTCATTTGCCCATTTTTTAAATTGGACTGTCTGTCTCCCTGGTGTTGAGTTGCATTAGTGCTTTACATATTTTGGAGATCAAACCCTTGTCTGAGGTAACATTGGCAATTATGTTTTCCCATACAGTTGGTTCTCTTTGAATTTTGCTGATATTTTCTTTAACTGAACAGAAACTTTTCAATTTGATATAGTCCCATTTGTTGATTCGTTCTTTTATTTCCTTTTCCCCTGGTGAAGTATCAGTAAACATATTTCTGCGTAGGATATCCAAAAGTTTACTGCCTATATTTCTCTCCAGGAACTTTATGGTGGCACTGCTTACATATAAGTCCTTTATCCATCTTGAGTTTCTTCTGGTGTATGGTATAAGTTGGTGGTCTAGTTTTATCTTTTTGCATGGTGCTGTCCAGTTCACCCAACACCACTTGTTGAACAGACTGTTTTTACTCCATTAGATGTTCCTTCCCCCTTTGTCAAATATTAGTTGACCATAGAGTCCTGGGTTAATTTCTGGGCTCTCTATTCTCTTCCATTGATCTATATGTCTATTCTTATGCCAGTACCAGGTTTTTTTGATGACAGTAGCCTTGTAGTATAGTTTGATGTCTGGTATTGTGATTCCTACTACCTTGTTCTTCTTTCTCAAGATTACTGTGGCTATTCGTGGACATTTTTGGCACCATATAAATTTTTGAAGTATATTTCCTATTTCTGTGAAGTCTGTCTTTGGAATTTTAATTGGGGATGCATTGAATGTGTAGATTGCTTTGGGTAGTATGGACATTTTAATGATGTTAATACTTCCCATCCATGAACATGGTATATACTTCCATTTATTTGTATCTTCTTTGATTTCTTTCTTCATTGTTCTGTAGTTCTCTGAGTACAGGTCGCTTACCTCCTTAGTTAAGTTTATTCTTAGACACTTTATTTTTCTTGTTGCTATGGTAAATGGGATTTGTTTTTTCATTTCTATTTCTGATGATTCATTATTGGTGTACAAAAATGGTTTTGATTTCTGGATATTAACTTTATACCCAGGTATTTTGCTAAATTTGCTTATTAGGTTGAGTGTTTGGTGCAGCCTATCAGGTTTTGTATGCACACTATCATATCATCTGTAAATAATGACACTTTGACTTCCTAGTTTCCATTCTGGATAATTTGATTCCTTTTTCTTCTCTGATGGCTATGGCTAGAACTTCCAAGACAATGTTAAATAGAAGTGGACAAAGTGGGCAGCCTTGTCTCATTCCTGATCTTAGGGGGAAAGCTTTCAGAGTTTATCCATTAAGTATGATATTGGCTTCAGATTTCTCATATATGGTCTTTATTATGTTGACATATGCTCCCTCTATTCCCATTTTGCTGAGGGTTTTTATCACAAATGGTTGCTGTATTTTATCAAAAGCTTTTTCAGCATCTATTGATATGATCATATGGTTTTTATCTTTCAAGTTGTTCATGTGGTGTATTACATTTATTGATTTACGAATGTTGTACCATCCTTGCATCCCTGGGATGAAGTCCACTTCATCATGGTGTATGATCTTTGTAATATACTGCTGAATCTGATTGGCCAATATTTTGTTGAGAATTTTAGCATCTATGTTCATCAGAGATGTTGGCCTGTTGCTTTATCTCTTAGTTGTATCCTGACCTGGTTTTGGGATTAGAATAATATTGGCCTCATAGAAAGGGTTTGGGAGTCTTCCCTCTTCCTGTATTTTTGGGATAGTTTGAGAAGGAAAGGATTTAGTTCTTCTTTAAATGTTTGGTAAAATTCACCTGTGTATCCATCTGGTCCAGGTCTTTTGTGCTTTAGGAGATTTTGGATTACTTCTTAAATTTCACAAGTTGCTGTTGGTCTATTCAGGCTTTCTGCTTCTTCTGGGTTCAGTTCTGGTAGATTATACATTTCCAGAAATGTGTTCATTTCATCCAGGTTGTCATATTTCTTGTCATATAGGTGTTTGTAGTAATTTCTTACAATATTTTGTATTTCTGAAGTATCAGTTGTGATTTCTCCTCTGTCAGTTCTGATTCTGTTTACTTGGGTCCTCTCTCTCTTTTTCTGAATGAGTCTGGATAAAAGCTTGTCAATTTTGTTTATTTTTTCAAAGAACCAGCTCCTGGACTTGTTGGTTCTTTGAATTGTAATTTGAATCTCTGAGTTATTTATTTCTGCTCTCATCTTGATGATTTCCTTCCTTATATTCGTTCTGGGCTTTGTTTGTTGTTGCTCCTCTAGTTCTTGCAGCTTTATGGTTAGATTGTTTTTATAAACTTCTTGTGACCTTTTTCGGTAGGCCTGTGTTGCTATAAATTTCTCTCTAAGCACTGCCTTTACTTTGTCTCATAGGTTTTGGGCTGTTGTGTGTTCATTGTGATTTGGTTCCAGGAAATTTTTGATTTCTTATTTGATCTCATTTTTGACCCATTCATTACTGAAAAGCATGTTATTCAGTCTCCATGAGTTGGGGTATTTTTGTTTTTTTCCCTTGAGATTGCTTTCTAGTCTCAAGCCATTGTCATCTGAGAAAATGCTTGGTATTATTTCAATTTTCCTGTATTTGTGGAGACTTGCGTTGTGACCTACCATGGGGTCTATCTTAGAGAATGACCCATGTGTATTTTGAAAGAATCTATAATTTGCTTCTTTAGGGTAAAAAACTCTATACACATCAGTTAGGTACATTTGCTCTAGAGTATTGTTCAATGCCACAACATCTTTGGTGATATTTTTTGTTTTGGAAGATCTGTCCATTGTTCATAGTGGGGTGTTAAACTCCCCCACTATTTAGTGTGTAGCTGTCTATATCTTTCTTAAAGTCCTCCAAGGTTTTTCTTATGTATTTTGGAGCTCCTACATTGGGTGTGTACATGTTTATCAGAGTTATTTCTTCTTGATGGATTGTTCACTTAAGAATTATGAAATGGAATCAAAGATGGCTACAGAGTAGAGAGCAGTGCTGATGGTGTTCTCAAGTACCAGAGCAGCCGGAGGATAGGATAGGTAGCACAAGGTGTCTTCAGGTCCCTAAGAATTGGAGCAGTCAGCATCTGGACTCAGGAGAGCACAGCCCAGAGGCTGCAGAGACCTACAGGAGAGCAGGTGAGACAATTCCAAACTGGCTGGTGGGCCAAGGTCGGTTCTGGGAAGTGGTGGCTCTACCCAGAGGGGTGTGATTAACCGAAGCAAGCTCCAGGATCCCTGGTGACTAGAAATCTGAACAGGGAAATGTGGGCAGCAAGGGCAAACACTGGAGGGAATGAGGAATTGAATTCCTGCAGGGAAGAGGACTGTGTGAGAGCCTAGCTCCAGCAACAGGGAGAGGAAGCTCCTCACTGGAACTGAGGTGGAGGAGAAGACATCTGGGGGGAGCAGGAGAAGGGGAGCAGGGAAGTGTACTGGCTGGATCAGTGAGAGGGCTGAAAACGGTGCTGCTGGGCCACCAAGGGAACAGCACCTTAAGCCCCTGCGAGGCTGGAGGCCCAGCCCTACACACCCACACAAGCCCCCAGGCTCCCACAGAAACTCAAAACTGCAAGCCAGGAACTTGTAGCTGGGGCAATTGATCTGCCCAATTCCTGTGATAACGGCTGCACTGCAGATGCTCTGGTGGGGAGGGGTGGGGAGCACATCACAGAGGTAGCAAAAGGGACTCTTCAGAGAGCTGGACTGCTTGGAGGATTGGCCCTCACCTGGGGGAGATGGGCAGTGATGGCAGACCCCAGTCACTGTTGGCAGACAAGTGCTACCTCCTCCGGGAGCTGCGAGGGCAGGGCTTGTCATCCCAGGAACCAGCTAGGTTGCAGGCTGCACTGCAGTGGTGCCAGGTGCCCATCACAGGCAGGAACCTCCACCAGGAGTTGGAGGGAATACCCTGTGGGCCACAGAACACCGGGAGTCCTAAAACCCAGCTAGGCTACTGAAGACCCAGGCTACCTGGGGGCTGACACTCAGAATAAGCCCTGACTGTGACAATCATAGGCCCTGCCACTCCAAGATCACACAGCTTGACTGTAGACTGCAGAGACCTGACCAAGAAAAGAGGCAGCCTCAGGAAATGGATGGCTGCTAATCTCAAGCACATAAGTTACAATGAGAGCTACATGAACTATTAATCCCTAACATATCCTTTTCAAAAGTTACTTCTCACATATGTTTAATCCTCCCCTATCTCAATTCACCTAAATACCCAAGACCTTCCCCCTACTCTTGATTTAAAATCTACTCACTCTCTGGTTACAACACATTCCCAGTTCTCAATCTAAGTATTCTTCCCCTCCCCAGCCACCTAAACCCATTCTTTATTTTTTTCTTTCTTCCTTTTTCTTTTTTTTTTTCTTCTTCTTCTTTTATTTTCTTCCTGTTAAATCCTACAGGTCCTGGATCCACCTGGGCCAATCAGAGATCATAAAGGGTGAACAGCCACCTAAACCCTTTCTTTATTAATATTATTTTTTCTTTTTCTTGTTATTTTTCCCTTTTTTATTTTTATTTTTTATTTTTCATTTATTTATTTTTCTATGCTATAAGCCCACATGTCCTGGCTCCACCTGGTCCAATCAGGGATCTTTAAGGGTGAACAGCCACCTAAACCATTTTTGATATATATATATTTCTTCTTTTTTTCTACTAAAAGCCCTCAGGTCCTGGCTCCATCTGGACCACTCAGAGATTATTAAGAGTAAACAGCCACCTAAACCCTTTCTTATTATTATTATTATTATCTTCTTTTTCTTCTTTTTTCTTTTTCTTCATTTTTCTTTTTTTCCTGCTAAAAGCACACAGGCCCTGGATCCACCTGGACCAATCAGGGACCACAAACGGTGAACAGGGAAGCAGATGCAGCAACTATATACATAGGCTTACACTGTTCACTCATATTTGAGGTTTTCTGATTCTCCCTCTCCTCATTTCTGTGAAAAAGAAAAGAAGGAGCATCTTGACTGGAAGGAAAGGAGCAACATACACAACCAATCCAGAATACAACCAGACAGCCCAAATAAAGGCCACACCAAGAACAAGTGCAGAAAATCTGAGAGACTGCAACATTGAACTCCACAAATCTCCTAGCAAAGAAGGGTGCTCAACTAAGGCAAGGAAGCAAAGCAGATTAATCCAAGGAAAAAAACAAAACAAAACAAAACAAAAATAAAACAAAACAAAAATCAAGCAACAACAGACACAAAAAACAGGGGGGAAAAAGAATCATTCCATCAACAAAAGGAAAGGAAGAATGCATAGAAAGACTACCAAATGAAAGAGAGGCACAGAAAATATCAGATAAGGAATTCAAAAGAATGATGATAGAGAAGCCCAATGAGCTTAGTCAACTCAAAAAAATCTATAAAAAACTCCAGGGAAGTTACAAGGAACTTACTGAGAGCTACAACAGCATCAAAAAGGACATAGAAACTATCAATAAGTGCCAGGAGGAAATGAAGAATACAATTTCTGAATTGAAGAGTACAGTAGAAGGAATCAACAGTAGGCTAGAAGAGGCAGAGGACCAGATCAGCGAGTTGGAGGATAATGTAGACAAATACTCCAAGACAGCACAGGAGAATAGAAAAAGGCTGAACAAGTTTGAAGAGGGTTTAAGAGAGCTAAAGGACAACATGAAACATAACAATATCCATATCACATGGATACAAGAAAGAGAAGAGTAATAAGGAATGGAAAACCTGTTCAAAATATCATGATAGAAAATTTCCCTAACATGGTGAGTGAAAACATTAATCAAGTTCACGAAGCACAGAGGGTCCCAATGAAGATCAACCCAAACAGACCAACACCAAGGCACATTATTAAAATGGCTAATTTCAAAGACAAAGAGATAATCCTAAAACCATAAAGAGAGAAACTACAAAAAACAGATAAGGGGGCTCCGATAAGGCTATCAAAGGATTATTCAACACAAACAATTCAAGTCAGAAGGGAATGGTAAAAAGTATTTCAAGTAATGGAAACAAAGGCCTTCAACCAAGAATACTCTACCCAGCAAGGCTCTCATTCAAGATAGAAGGAGAAATAAGGAGTTTCCCAGACAATAAAAGACTGAAAGAATACATCTCTACCAAACCAGCATTGCAAGAAATGCAAAAGGGCCTGATTTAAAAATAAATAAATAAAATGAAGAAAAAGAGAAAGCCAAATAGGAATACAGATACAAAGGGAGAAAATGGCAATGAATAAGTATCAATCAATAATAACCTTAAATGTAAATGGATTAAATGCACCAATCAAAAGACATAAGGTAGCTGCATGGATAAGACAAAATGACCCACATATATGCTGTCTTCAACAGACCGACCTCAGATCAAAAGATCGACACAAATTGAGACTGAAGTGTTCGAAAAATATATATCAAGAAAATGGACACCCAAAATAAAGCTGGAGTAGCAATACCGATTTCAGATAAAATAGATTTTACAATGAATGCCATAAAAAGGGACAAAGAAGGACATTATATGATACTTAAGGGAAGAATCCATCAAGAAGAAATAACTCTGATAAACATATACACACCAAAGGTAGGAGCTCCAAAATATATAATGAAAATCTTGGAGGATTTTAAGAAAGATATAGACAGCAACACACTAATAGTAGGGGATTTTAATACCCCACTAACAGCAATGGACAGATCTTCCAAACAAAAACTCCCCAAAGATGTTGTGTCATTGAACAACACTCTAGAGGAAATGGAACTAACTGATGTATACAGTCTTTTACCCAAAAGAAGCAAAATACACATTCTTTTCAAATGCACATGGAACATTCTCTAAGATAGACCACATGGTATGTCACAAGACAAGCCTCCAATAATACAGGAAAATTAAAATCATACAAAGCATCTTCTCAGATCACAATGGATTGAAACTAGAAACCAATCTCAAAGGGAAAAAAAAACAATTTTTTCTAACTCATTGAGACTGAATAACATGTTTTTAAGCAATGAATGGGTTAACAATGAGATGAAAAATGAAATCAAAAAGTTCCTTGAAATAAATGACAATGAACACACAACAGAACAAAACCTATGGGATACAGCAAAGGCAGTTCACAGGGGGAAATTTATAGCAATACACACCTTCCTAAAAAAGGTCACAAGAAGTTTATAAAAACAACCTAACCATAAACTTGCCAGAACTAGAGGAGCAACAACAAACAGAGCCCAGAGCAAGTAGAAGGAAGGAAATCATCAAGATCAGAGCAGAACCAAATAACTCAGAGACTCAAACTACAATTAGAAGAATCACCAGGTCCAGGAGCTGGTTCTTTGAAAATATGAACTACATTGAAAAGCCTTTATCCAGACTCATCAGGAAAAGCGAGAGAGGGCCCAAATAAACAAAAGCAGAACTGACAGAGGAGAAATCACACCTGATACTTCAAAAATACAAAAGATTGTAAGAAATCACTACAAACACCTATATGACAAGAAATATGACAACCTGGATTAAATGCTTATACATTTCTGGAAATGTATAATTACCAGAACTGAACCCAAAAGAAGCAGAAAGCCTGAATAGGCCAATAACAACTAATGAAATTAAAGAAGTAATCCAAAATCTCCCAAAGCACAAAATCCCTGGACCAGATGCATACACAGATGAATTTTACTAAACACTTAAAGAACTAACTCTTTTTTTCAACCTATAACAAAAAAATCCATGAAGAGGGAAGACTCCCAAAGCCTTTCTATGAGGCCAATAATATTCTAATGCCAAAAGCAGTTCAAGACACAACTAAGAAAGAAAGCTAATGGGTGGGTGGGGAGGGGGACAGAGGGGAGCAAAAAGGGGATGGGTGTAATACAACAACAATAAAACTAAAAAGAAAAAAAACAAGAGAAGGAAAGCTACAGGTCAATATCTCTGATGAACATAGATGCTAAAATTCTCAACAAAATATTGGCCAACCATATTCAGCAGTATATTACAAAGATCATACACCTTGATCAAGTGGGTTTCATCCCAGGGATACAAGGATGGTACACCATTCATAAATCAATAAATGTAATACAACACATCAACAAATTGAAAGACAAAAACCATATGATCATATCAATTGATGCTGAAAAAGCATTTGATAAAGTACAGCAACCAGTTATGATAAAAATCCTCAGCAAAATGAGAACAGAGTGAGCATACCTCAACATCATAAAGGCCATCTATGAGAAACCTGAAGCCAACATCATATTTAATGGACAAAAACTGAAAGCTTTCCCCCTAAGATCAGGCACGAGACAAGGCTGCCCACTTTCTCCACTTCTATTCAACATTGTCTTGGAAGTTCTAGCTATAGTCATCAGAGAAGAAAAAGGAATCCAAGGTATCCAAATTGGAAAGGAGGATGTCAAACTGTCATTATTTGCAAATGATATGATAGTGTACATACAAAGCCCATAAGGCTCCACCAAATACTTATTCAACCTATTAAGCAAATTTAGCAAAATAGCTGAGTATAAAATCAACATACAGAAATCAAAAGCATTTTTGTATACCAATAATGAAACAACAGAAATGGAAGCGAAAAAACAAATTCCATTTACAATAGCAACAAAAGTAAAGTACCTAGGAATCAACTTAACTAAGGAGGTAAAAGACCTGTACTCAGAAAACTACAGAACAATGAAGAAAGAAAGCAAGGAAGATACAAATAAATGGAAGCATATACCATGTTCATGGATGGGAAGAATTAACATCATTAAAATGTCCATACTACCCATAGCAATCTACAGAGTCAATGCAATCCCAATTAAAACACCAATGACAGGCTTCACAGAAATAGAAAAAATACTTCAAAAATTTATATGGAGCCAAAAGCAACCATGAATAGCCACAGCAATCTTGAGAAAGAAGAACAAGGTAGGATGAATCACAATACCGGACTTCAAACAATACTACAAGGCTACTGTCATCTAAACAGCCTGGTACTGGCATAAGAATAGACATATAGATCAATGGATCAGAATAGAGAGCTCAGAAATTAATCCAGGACACTATGGTCAACTAATATTGGACAAAGGGGGAAGGAACATGAAATGGAGTAAAAACAGTCTCTTTAAAAAATGGTGTTGGGAGAACTAGATAGCAGCATGCAGAAAGATAAAACTAGACCACCAACTTACACCATACACCAGAATAAACTCAAGATGGACAAAGGATTTAAACATAAGCAGTGCCACCATAAAGTTCCTGGAGGAAAATAGAGGCAGTAAACTTTTGGATATCCTATGCAGAAATATGTTTACTGATATTTCACCAAGGGGAAAGGAAATAAAAGAACAAATCAACAAATGGGACTATATGAAATTGAAAAGTTTCTGTTCAGCTAAAGAAAATATCAGCAAAATTCATAGGTAACCTACTGTATTGGAAAACATAATTGCCAATGATACCTCAGACAAAGGTTTGATCTCCAAAATATATAAAGTACTAATGTGACTCAAAACCAGGGAGACAGACAGCCCAATTAAAAAATGGACAAAGGACGTGAACAGACAACTCACTGAGGAAGATATACAAAGGGCCCAGAGGCATATGAAAGAATGCTCAACATCAGTAGTCATCAGAGAGATGCAAATTAAAACCACAAGAAGACACCACCTCACACCTGTCAGAATGGCAATCATCAACAAATCAACAAACAAGAAGTGTTGGTGAGGATGTGGGGCAAAGGGAACCCTGGTGCACTGTTGGTCAGAATGTAGGCTGTTGCAGCCACTGTGGAAAACAGTATGGGGTTTCCCTCAAAAACTAAAAATGGAACTGCATTTTGATCCAGCCATTCCACTACTTGGACTATACCCAAAGAATCCTGAAACACCAATTCATAAGAACCTATGTACACCTATGTTCATAGCAGCACTATTTACAGTAGCCAAGTGCTGGAAACAGCCTAAGTGCCCATCAGTGGACAATTGGATCCAAAAACTTTGGTGCATTTACACAATGGAATTCTATATAGCAGAAAGAAAAAAGGAACTTGTACCCTTTGCAACAACATGGATGGAGCTGAAGAGTATTATGCTTAGTGAAATAAGCTAGTCAGTGAAGGACACATATCATATGATCTCACCCATTACAGGACAATAATGAACAAAACTAACAACAACAAAACAGAACCAAATATATGAATACAGTGAATAGGGCTTCAGTGGTTAGTGGGAAAGGGATGGGGGGTAGGGGGAAGGCAGAGGCAAGGAAGGGGAGCAGCTTAGGCAAGAACCTAGTATAAAGGAACCATGGACATGGACAACAGGTGGGATTGACTTTGGGGGTATTGGGTGGGTGGGGAGGGGGACAGAGGGGAGCAAAAAGCGGATGGATGTAATACAACAATAATAAAATTTTAAAAAATGAGCCATCAAAAATAAAAAATGCAGTAACTGAAATAAATATTATGTTAGAGTTAATAAACAATAGGTTAGATGCAACAAAGGGTCAACTCAGTGATTTAAAAGGCAAGGTAGAAAACACCTAGGAAGAGCATCAGAATGAAAAAAGAATTTTTAAAAGTGAGGAGAGCTTAAGAAATAGTTTGGATGACTTGTAGCATAACAACATCTGCATCATGTTAATACCAGAAGTGAACAACCAAGGGGTCAAGAAACTAATTGAGAGTTTCAGCAAAATGGCAGAGGAGTAAGTGGAGTTACACCAATCTCCTCCCAGGTTACATCGGAAAAATTTTTTGTAGAAAAAATCAGTTGGAATTACCAAGCAGAACACCAGCTAGAAAAAAGTCTTATGACCACAGACAGAAAAGAAGACACTTGATCCCAACGTGACTGGTAGGAATGGCAGAAATGCAAGAGGGATGGCTGGGCCCCAACTGGAGGCAGCAGCCAAAGGAATGGATTTGGGGTCCACCTGAGAAGGATGAGTTCTGGCCCGCTTACTGGGTTTCCCTGCATACAGCAACACTGCAGAGTAGAGCATCATACAGCTGAGAATGGTGGAAATCCTTGGAGTTTACTAGCCTAAGCACACTGGAGACAGAGTACTACTAGGGTGATCACAATGAAACTATATTAGCACCCACCTGCCCTGGGTTTCAATGGGGGGAGGGTAGAGTGGACTGGAGATGCATGAGGAGAGTCTTTGGTGGTAGCTTGGAGAAAATTTGGGGTGGCAGCTGTGGGGACCCTGGTGCTGACTCATCACCAACACCTCAGGAAGACCTTGCTGCACCAAGTGGTTTCTTTATGAGGAGTCCTCATAGCCCCACCCACTGGAAACAATCTGCCCTGCCCAGTGGTGCCTGAGCCTGGTGCCAGATCACAAATTTTTGCCTTACATCTAAATAAACCTCTCCTGCCCTGCCATGTCTAAGCATAGATACAATAGTTGGCACCTAAAGATGTATTTCATGCCTAGCAGTGCCTGGGCCTAGCAGATGATTACAAACTCTGTGACATACATATGGGTCAGTCACTCAGGCCCCCCACAGTGGTGTGAGAGCCAGGTGGCTGATCATGGATTCTTTGGTTTGAAACTTAGTTGTTCTGCCCCACCCAGTGGCACCTGGGTCTGGTGGCTGATCACAAACTCATTGGACTAAAATTGAACCCCTCTGTCTAGCCCAGGAGGGCTGGAGTTTAGTAACTGATTCATTGGTTTACAACCAATGGTTTAAATTGGTTGTAAACCAATTGGTTTAAATCAGTCTGTCACCCCAAGCTGTATCTGAGCCTGCTAGTGGATCAAAGATCGATAGGATTATAACTGAATCAATCCTTCCAGCCTAGCAGTTTCTTAGCCTGGTAGCTGATCACAGTCTGATTGGATTACACTGAAACCTAAAAATGGGGAGAAAAAGAAACAGCCCATCACTGAGAGGAAAAAAGGAATCCCCAGAAAGACCACTATATGAAACAGAGGCAAGCAAACTATCAGATATGAAATTCAAAATAATGATGAGAGAGAAGCTCAATGAGCTCAGCCAGCTCAAAGAAAACTACAAACATCTCCAGGGGAACTACAAAAAACTTCAGGGAAGCTACAAGGAACTTACTAAGAACTATCAGTAAGAGCCAGGAGGAAATGAAGAATATAATTTCTGAATTAAAGAATACAGTAGAAGGAATTGACAGAAGGCTAGAGGAAGCAGACGATCAGATCAGCAAGCTAGAAGACAACATAGAAAAATATTCCAAGACAGTGCAACAGAATGAAAAAGACTGAAAAAGAAAGAACAGCTTTTAAGAGAGCTGCAGAGCAGCATGAAATGCCATAATATCAATATCATAAGGATACTAGAAAGAGAAGAGAAACAAGAAATGGAAAACATGTTCAAAAAAGTAATGATAGAATTGTTTCTTGGCTTTTTGGCTAAGATCAAGTGTAGTAAAAAAGTAATCATAGAAAATTTCCCTAGCATGATGAGTGAAAATGTTAATCAAATTCATGAAGCACAGAGGGTCCCAATGAGAATGAATTCAAACAGACCCACTCCAAGACACATCATAATTAAAACAGCAAATTTCAAGGACAAAGAGAGACTCCTAAAACCATCAAGAGAGAAACAGCAAATAACATACAGGGGTCTCCAGTAAGGTTATCAAATGATTATTCAACAGAAACAATACAAGCCAGAAGGTAAGGGTAAAAAATATTCCAAGTAATTAAAAAAAAAAAAGGCCTGCAACCAAGAATACGCTACCAAGCAAGACTCTCATTCAAAATGGAAGAAGAAATAAGGAATTTCTCAGACAAAAAAAAAAAAAAAAAGACTTAAAAAATACATCTTTACCAAACCAGCATTGCAAGAAATGCTAAAGCAACTGCCTAAAAAAAGAAGAAGAAGAAGAAGAAACAGGGAGAGACAGAAAGGAACACAGGTACAAAGGGGGAAAATGGCAATAACTAGGTGTCAATCAATAGTAACCTTAAATGTAAATTGATTAAATGCACCAATCAAAAGATATAGGGGGAGCCCTGGCTGATGGCACAGTGAATAGGGCACCAGCCTGTAAACCTGAAGGTCACTGGTTTGATTCCCCAGTCATGGCACATAACCAAGTTGTAAGCTAGGTCTCCATCCAGGTCTGTGGCTAGAGGCAGGTGAAAGAACCATACATTGATGTCTCTCTCCCTTTCTGCTCTCTCCCTTCCCCTCTCTCTAAAAATAATAAAGAAAATCTTAGAAAACAAGACATAGGGTAGCTGAATGGATAAGAAAACATGACCCACATATATGCTGTCTTCAACAGACCTACCTCAGAACAAAAGATCAACAGATTGAAAGTGAAGGGATGGAAAAATGTATATCAAGAAAATGCACTTGAAAACAAGACCGGGGTAGCAATGCTTACCTCAGACAAAATAAATTTTACAATGAAGGGCATAAAAAGAGACAAAGAAGGACATTTCATAATACTTAAGGGAACAATCCATCAAGAAGATATAATGCTGGTAAACATATATGCACTCACTGTAGGAGCTCCTAAATATATAAAGAAAATCCTGGAGGACTTCAAGAAGGATATGGGCAGCAACACACTAATAGTAGGGAATTTTAACTCCACATTATCAACAATGAACAGATCTTCCAAACAAAAAATCACCAAGGATATTGTGGCATTGAACAACACTCTAGAGGAAATGGACCTAACTTGGTGCAGCAAGGTCTTCCTGAGGTGTTGGTGATGAGTCAGCACCAGGGTCCCCACAGCTGCCACCTAACTGATAGATACTGAACCTTTACCCCAAAGAAGCAAAGTACACATTCTTTTCAAATGCACATGGAACATTCTCTAAGATAGACCCCATGGTAGGTCACAAGACAAACCTGCACAAATACAGAAAAATTGAAATCATACCAAGCATCTTTTCAGATCACAATGGATTAAAACTAAAAACCAACCTCAAGGGGGGTGGGATACTCTAACTCATGGAGACTGAATCACATGCTTTTAAGTAATGAATGGGTTAACAATGAGATCAAAGATGAAATCAAAAAGTTTCTGGAAACAAATGACAATGAATACACAACAGCCCAAAACCTATGGAACACACCAAAGGCAGTCCTCAGAGGGAAATTCATAGCAATACAGGCCTACCTAAAAAGGATCGAAGAAGCTTATACAAACAACCTAACCATAAAGCTTCATGAACTAGAGGAGCAACAACAAAGTGAAGAACAAGTGGAAGGATGGAAATCCTCAAGATCAGAGCAGCATGAAATAACTTAGAGATTAAAACTACAATTCAAAGAATCAATAAATGCAGGAGCTGGTTCTTTGAAAAACTAAACAAAATTGACGAGCCTTTAAGCAGATTCATCAAGAAAAAGAAAGAGAGGAGCCATATAAACAGAATCAGAAATGACAGAGGAGAAATCACAACTGATACTTCAGAAATACAAAGGATTGTAAGAATTACTACAAACAACTATATGACAAGAAATATGACAACCTGGGTGAAGTGGACACATTTCTGGAAATGTTTAATCTATCAAAACAGTCCAGAAGAAGCAGAAATCCTGAATATACCAATAACAACTAGTGAAATTGAAGAAGTAATCAAAAATCTCCCAAAGCACAAGAGCCCAGACCAGATGGCTACACAGATGAATTTTACCAAGCATGTGGAGAATAACTAGCTCCTATCCTTCTCAACCTATTTCAAAAAATCCAAGAAGAGGGAAGACTACCAAACTGTTTCTATGAGACCAATATTATTCCTTTTTTCTTATCCAGAAACATTTTAATGTCTATAAAAAACAGAGCAAAGCAAACATATAAACAGACAACAAAAACCCCAAACCTACTTTGCTCCACTTTATAACAGTGCACATTTTAAACATAATTTAGTTATGGCTACAAAACATCAGAAGATTTTTTTATGCATCTCCTCTATGGTATTAAAAAAAATTGTGCCCTTCTAATCTTTCATTGGCAGAAATGTGTCCCCCAAAAGAAAGTAGTGTATTTAAGCCACATCACACACACACACACACACACACACACACACACACACACAAACATAAAACAAAACAACAAAAAAACAGAGCATAATACCCTTTTACTGATGTTTTACAGACTGACATGACCAAAGTCATATATTTTCATTTAATGTTGAATTTCTCCTTCCACAACATGCACCAATTGAATATATGCTCTGGGAGCCATAAAATGTACCTAACATTTATCTTTTCAAAAGAATGCATTAAAATATTTTTAAGAACTTTTTTTTATAACTTCTTTAAAAGGTGAAAAGTACATCAACAAGAAACTGATTTACTCCTTTACTTTATGCACTCATAAACTAAACCAAAAACAAGGTTTAAAAGCAAGGACAAACTACTGCTTCAGGTTTTTGCAAGTCCATTTCCTTTGTACACACACTCAACTGCTCAACTACTGAAGGTAAAAATGATATAATCCATGGTGTCTGCTGATTCAAAGGGGAGAAACAAGGCTGTCATTAGTATCCAAAAACTGGTACATGTATGGCTGCTTTTATAATGCATATTTCTTTCTTCTGTTTTTCAGATCCATAACTTCTAAATGCTGTTTTAGGGGCACAGATTAGATTTCAGTACTTGGCTAACATAATTCACAAGCTATGACAAAATTCTGTCATCTTCAGGGTACAATTTTTTTTATATACACTGTATGTATATATTTCTTTTAGATTTGGCTGCAGTGGACTGGCCATGGTTCAAGTGTGACTATAGCAGTCATGGATCAAGGACAATCATTTTGGCTACATACACATTCATAGTCAGTCCATGGCTTCCAACTGGTAGTGCTATTTCCAATGGTCTAAATATACAAATTGAACCATCCAATGCACTGGCTCCAACCTTGTCTCCTGCTGCATTCCAGGAAACTTCAAAAACCCCACCTGCTCCCCTATAACTGTGAACTAGAGCACCTGTTTGTGTGTCCCAGATGTGTACACATTTGTAAAAAGAACCACTTGCCAGATACCTGCCATCAGGGCTGAAATCTACACTGTACACAGGTTCTTAGTGTTTTATCAAATATGGATGCAAATTCCTCAGTCTACATCCCATAATCTAAAAGTAGAATCAAACAATGCACTTGCTAACATAAGGTTGGCATTTGGATTATTTGTCCCTGGACCCGTTGGACTCCACTTGACAGTACAAATTTCTTTATTATGTGCTTGCAAATCATGGACTCAATTGTCTTGTTTCATACTCCATATCTTTAAAGTCATGTCATCAGAACAGGAGGTCAGGAAATTGCCAGTTGGGTCCCCTTTGATAGTTTTTACTTTATTTATGTGTCCTTGGAATGGTTTAATAGTCCTGTCTTGTCCTAGTTACAGACATGAATGCACATATCTGTACTACAGGAAGCAAAGGTGTTATTCCTCTGCCCATCAATGTCCAATGCTGGTGCTGAATGAAAAGGAAACTGCTGCTCGGTTTCAGCAGTATGTGCATCACAAATAATAGTTGTCTTCTCTACTCCAGCACTTAGGATGAAATTTCCTTTCTTGTTCCATTTTAATGCAAACATAGGGTCTTTATGTTGCTCCAACATGCTAGCAAGTTTACCATCTTTAGTCCATATCCTGGCCAACCCATCCTATGAACAAGTTGCTAAAAGTGTATCTTCACTATTCCAGTCTAGAGAGGCCATGTCCGTGTCGCTCAGGACATCTTGTCCTCCTTCTCATATACAATGTCTAAGTACTAACTGTGTGGAGCCACTAGTGCTATTTTCACTAAGATTCCATATTCTTGCTGTTGAGTCTACAGACCCTGATGTCATTAGATCACTAATGGGGCTGCAGGCACAGATGAACACTTCTGATTCATGATCCCATAACATGGTGGCCTTATTAGAAGGGATTTCAACATCCCCATCCACTTCCATCATATTAGTATAATTATTTACGATGATATGTGCTCCATTCTCCTCTCCACTGGCTATGTTTTCTCCATTTTCCGCAGATCCCTGTTGGTTTGTGGAAGTTGCAGCAACCATGGCAGCTGTGGCTTGTTGTGCAAGCTTATCTCTGTAAGCTTGCTACTTCATTTGTACCACATCAGGCATTGCAGCATCTACCAGAGACAGAGACTTGATTGGTTGACCATCAAACAAGGTACCATCCTCATTAATACTAACTTCTGCCTCTATATACCATAGACATTTCTAAATGATAGAAATCAATGGAACAGGTGGGACAAGGGCACCATTTATGTTTGATTAACTAATACGGCTTTCTATACCAAAGGTAAATGCTGAATGAGAAAATGCTGACTCTTGCAAGTATCTATATACCAAGAAGTTGACCTCATCACTGCTTATACTCATCTTTATTCCCACTTAAACCATGAGGCCCAACATAGGATATAATCCATCAATGCATTGATGTGGGGATGTACAACTGAATATCTGGTACCACCAATCACAAGCTGCTGTCACTGATGCTGGAAATGGTGGCCTTGGACACCTCTTCCCCCTCCCAGGAATCCAATATTATTCTAATTGGAAAACCAGGTCAAGACACAACAAAGAATACAAGCCAATCTCTCTGATGAACATAGATGCTAAAATCCTCAACAAAATATTGGGAAACCAGATCCAGCAATACATTAAAAAGATCATACAGCATGATCAAGTGGGATTCATCACAGGGATGCAAGGCTGGTATAATATTTGCAAATCAATAAACATAATACACCATATAGACAAAATGAAAGACAGGGCTGGGAAGATGGTGACAGAGTAGAGAACAGTGCTGATGGTGTTCTCGCATACCAGAACAGCTAGAGGACAGGACAGGGAGCGCAAGACATCTTCAGGTCCCAAAGAACTGGAGTGGTCAGCATCTGGACACAGGGGAGCACAGCCCAGTGGTAACGGAGACCTATAGGAGAACAGGTAAGGGGACTCTGGACTTAATGGCTGGCAGGCCAAGGTCAGCTCTGGGCAGTGGCAGCCCTACCCTGAGGGGCGTCTCTAACTGAAGCAGCTCCAAGCTCCCAGGCAACTAGAAATCTGAACAGTGAAGTGCGGGCAGTGAGGGAAAACGCCATAGGGAACACAGAATTGAACTCTTACAGGGGAGGGACTGTGTGAGAGACTTGTTCCAGCAACAGGGAGAGGAGGCTCCTCGTGGGGCTAGAGGCAGAGGAGAAGAGTCCTGTGGGGGGCCAGAGTGGGTGAGGGGGGAAGTGCACTGGCCAGGGTGGCGAAAGGGCCGAAAATGGTGCTGCTGGGCCACCGGGGAAACAGCAGTTTAAAGCCCATGCGATGGGGGAGTCCCAGCCCTGCACAACCACACAGGCCTCCAGGCTCCGTGGAAACTCCAAACAGCGAGCCTGAAACTAGTAGCGGGAGCAACTGACCCACCCATTGCCAACACAAAGACCACAGACTCCAGGGAAAGGCACATCACGAAGGCCACGTAAAGGACTCCTCAGAGAGCTGGTCAGCTTGGAGGCCTGACTCTCACCTGGGGGAGCAAGGCAGTGTTGGCAGTCCCCGGGCAGTGTTGGGGGACCCTGGGCACTGTTGGCGGTCAGGGGCTGCCTCCTCCGGAGCGGAGCGGTGGAGGCAGGGTCAGTCATCAAAGGAACCAGAGAGGTTGCAGGCTGCACTGCAGGGGTGCCAGGTGCCTATCACAGGCAGGAACCTCCACCAGGAGTGGGAGGGGACACCTGTGAGTGGCAGAATACCAGCAGCTCTAAAATCCAGCTAGGCTACTGAAGGCCCAGCATTCCTGGGGGCTGACACCCAGAATCAGCCCTGACTGTGACAATCAGAGGCCCTGCCACTAAGACCATATAGACTATAGACTGCAGAGACCTGACTAAGAAAAAGAGGCTTCAGGAAATGGATTCCTGCTAATTTCAAGCATCTGAGTTATACTGAGAGATACATGAACTATTAATCCCCAACATATCCTTTTCAAAAGTTACGTCTCACATATTATTAATCCCCCACTATCTCAATCTACCTAAATACCCAAGACTCCCCCTACTCTTGATTTAAAGTCTACTCACACTCTGGATGCAACACATTCCCAGTCCTCAATCTAAGTATTCCTCCCTTTCCCAGCCACCTAAACTCTTTCTTTAGTCTTTTCTTCCTTTCATTTCACCCCCCGCACCCGGCCCTTTTATTCTTTTTTTTTTTTTTCTTCTTCTTCTTCTTCTTCTCTTTTTTTTTTTCCTTTTCTTCCTGTTAAAGCCCACAGATCCTAGCTCCATCTGGACCAAACAGAGATCATAAAGGGTGAACAGACACCTAAACCCTTTCTTTATTAATATTGGTTTTTCTTTGTCTTGTGACTTTTTCCTTCATTTTTTTTTCTTTCTCTCTCTGATATAAGCCCGGAGGTCCCAGCTCCACCAGAACCAATCAAGGATAATTAAGGGTGAACAGCCACCTAAACCCTTTTTGCTTATCATATATAGTTTTGTTTTTTGTTTTGTTTTGTTTGTTTGTTTATTTTTAATGCTAAAAGCCCTCAGGGCCTGACTCCATCTGGACCAATAAGGGATTATCATTAAGGGTGAGCAGCCATCTAAATCCTTTCTTATTATTGTTATTATCATTTTTATTTACTTTTTCATTTTTTTTTCTTCCTTTTTTTTTTTTTTCCTGCTAAACGCCCACAGGCCCAGAATATAACCAGACAGCCCAAATAAACAACACACCAAGAACAACAAATGGAGAAATTCTGAAAGAATGCAACATTGAAATCCACAAATCTACTATCACAGAAGGGTGCTCAACTAAGGCAAGGAAGCAAAGCAGGTTAACCCAAGGAAAAACCAAAAAAATAAAAAGCAAGAAACAGGAGACACACAAAATGGGGAAAAAAACAATCAGTTCATCACCAAAAGGAAAGGAAGAATCCCCAGAAAGACCAGAAAATGAAACAGAGGCACCTGAAACATCAGATAAGGAATTCAGAAGAACGATACTAGAGAAGCTCAGTAACCTCAGCCACATCAAAGAACACTATAAACAACTCCAGGAGAACTACAAAGAACTCCAGAGAAAGTACAAAAAACTCCAGGGAAGTTACAAGGAACTTACTGAGAACTACGGCAGCATGAAAAAGGACATAGAAATTATCAATAAGTGCCAGGAGGAAATGAAGAATACAATTTCTGAATTGAAGAATACAGTAGAAGGAATCAACAGTAGGCTAGAGGAAGCAGAGGACCAGATCAGCAAGTTGAAGGATAATGTAGACAAATACTCCAAGACAGTACAAGAGAATAAAAAAAGGCTGAACAACACAAAAGAGGGATTAACAGAGCTGCAGGACAACATGAAACGTAACAACATCCACATCATAGGAATACCAGAAGGTGAAGAGAAACAAAGAATGGAAAACCGGTTCAAAAAAGTCATGATAGAAAATTTCCCTAACATGATGAGTGAAAACATTAATCCCATTCAGGAAACACAGTGGATCTCAATGAAGATCAATCCAAACAGGCCAAAACCAAGGCATATTATTATTAAAATGTCTAATCCCAAAGACAAAGAGAGAATCCTAAAAGCAGCAAGAGAGAAATGACAAATAACATACAAAGGGGCTCCAACAGGGCTATCAAATGATTATTCAACAGAAACAATTCAAGCCAGAAGGCAATGGCAAAAAGTATTTCAAGTCATGGTAAATAAAGGCCTGCAACCAAGAATACTCTACCCAGCAAAGCTTTCATTCAAGATAGAAGGAGAAATAAGGAACTTCCTAGACAAAAAGAAAAAAAGACTAAAAGAATACATCTTTACCAAACCAGCACTGCAAGAAAGGCTAATGGGTCTGCTTTAAAAATAAGTAAATACATAAAATGAAGAAACAGAGAAAGCCAAAGAAGAATACAGACACAAAAGGAAAAAAATGGCAATGAATATGCATCAATCAATAATAACCTTAAATGCAAATGTATTAAATACACCAATCAAAAGACATAGGGTAGCCGAATGGATAAGACAACATGACCCACATATATGCTGTCTTCAAGAGACCCACCTCAGAACAAAAGATCGACACAGATTGAGAGGGAAGGGATGGAAAACTACATATCAAGCAAATGGACACCAAAAAAAAAGCTGGAGTAGCAATACTGGTTTCAGATAAAATAGATTTTACAATGAAGGACATAAAAAGGGACAAAGATGACCATTTCATATCACTTAAGGGAACAAACCATCAAGAACAAATAACTCTGATAAACATACACGCACCCAACATAGGAGCTCCGAAATATATAAGGAAAATCTTGGAAGACTTTACGAAAGACATAGACAGCAAAACACTAATAGTAGGGGATTTTAATACCCCATTATCAACAATGGACAGATCTTCCAAACAAAAACTCCACAGAGATGTTGTGGCATTGAACAACACTCTAGAGGAAATGGACCTAACTGATGTCTACAGAGTCATTTACCACAAAGAAGCAAAATACACATTCTTTTCAAATGTACATGGATCATTCTCTAAGATAGACCACATGGTATGTCACAAGACAAGCCTCCACAAATACAGGAAAATTGAAATCATACAAAGTATCTTCTCAGATCACAATGGATTGAAACCAGAAACCAATCACAAGGGAAAAAAAAAATTCTCTGACTCATGGAGACTGAGTAACATTCTTTTAAGCAATGAAGGGGTTAAGGATGAGTTTAAAGATGAAATCAAAAAGTTCCTGGATACAAATGACAATGAACACACAATAGCCCAAAATCTATGGGATACAGCAAAGGCCGTTCTAAGGGGGGAATTTATAGCAATACAGGCCTTCCAAAAAAGGTTACAAGAAGTTTATAAAAACAACCTAATCACAACGCTGCATGAACTAGAGGAGCAACAACAAACAAAGCCCAGAGCAAGTAGAAGGAAGGAAATCATCAAGATCAGAGCAGAACTAAATAACTCAGATTCTAACTAAAATTCGAAGAATCAACAGGTCCAGGAGCTGGTTCTTTGAAAACATAAACAAAATTGACAAGCCCTTGTCCAGACTCATCAAGAACAAGAGAGAGAGGACCCAAATAAACAGAATCAGAACTGAAAGAGGGGAAATCACAACTGATACCTCAGAAATACAAAACATTGTAAGAAATTACTACAAACAACGATATGACAAAAAATATGACAACCTGGATGAAATGGACACATTTCTGGAAATGTATAATCTACCAAAACTGAACCCAGAAGAAGCAGAAAGGCTGAATAGGCCAATAACAACTAGTGAAATTAAAGAAGTCATCCAAAATCTCCCAAAGCACAAAAGCCCTGATCCAGATGGCTATACACGTGAATTTTACCAAACACTTAAAGAAGAACTAACTCCTATCCTCCTCAAAATATACCAAAAAATTCAGGAAGAGGGAAGACTCCCAAACTCTTTCTATGAAGCCAATATTATTCTAATCCCAAAACCAGGGCAAGATCCAACTAAGAAAGAAAGCTACAGGCCAATATCTCTGATGAACATAGATGCTAAAATTCTCAACAAAATATTGGCCAATCGGATTCAGCAGTATATCACAAAGACCATACACCATGATCAAGTGGGCTTCATCCCAGGGATGCAAGGATGGTACATTCATAAATCAATAAATGTAATACACCACATCAACAAATTGAAAGACAAAAACCATATGATCAGATCAATAGATGCTGAAAAAGCACTTGATAAAGTATAGCAATCATTTACAATAAAAACCCTCAGCAAAATGGGAACAGAGGGAGCATACCTCAACATTATAAAGGCCATTTATGAGAAACCTGAAGCCAACATCATACTTAATGGACAAAAACTGAAAGCTTTCCCCCTAAGGTCAGGAACAAGACAAGGCTGTCCACTTTCTCCAGTTCTGTTCAACATTGTCTTGGAAGTTCTAGCTATAGCTATCAGAGAAGAAAAAGCAATCAATGTATCCAAATAGGAAAGGAGGAAGTCAAACTGTCATTATTTGCAGATGATATGATAGTGTACATACAAAACCCGATGGGCTCCTCCAAAAACTTACTCAACCTAATTAGCAAATTTAGCAAATTAGCTGGGTATAAAGTCAATATCCAGAAATCAAAAGCATTTTTGTATACCAATAATGAAACAACAGAAATAGAATCAAAAAAATAAATCCCATTTACCATAGCAACAAGAATAATAAAGTACCTAGGAATAAACTTAACTAAGGAGGTAAAAGACCTGTACTCGGAAAATTACAGAACAATGAAGAAAGAATTCAAGGAAGATACAAATAAATGGAAGCATAGACCACGTTCATGGATGGGAAGAATTAATATCATTAAAATGTCCATACTACCCAAAGCAATCTACATATTCAATGCAATCCCAATTAAATTACCAATGACAGACTTCGCAGAAATAGAAAAAAAAAAATACTTCAAAAATTTATATGGAGACAAAAATGCCCACAAATAGCCACAGCAATTTTCAGAAAGAAGAAGGTAGGAGGAATCATAATACCGGACTTCAAACAATACTACAAGGCTATTGTCATCAAAACAGCCTGGTACTGGCATAAGAATAGACATATAGATCAATGGAACAGAAAAGAGAGCCCAGAAATTAACCCAGGATTCTATGGTCAGCTAATATTGGACAAAGGTGGAAGGAACATAAAATGAAGTAAAAACAGTCTCTTCACTAAATAATGTTGGGAGAACTGGACAGCAACATGCAAGAAGATAAAACTAGACCACCAACTTACACGATACACCAAAATAAACTCAAGATGGATAATGGATTTAAACATAAGCAGTGCCACCATAAAGGTCCTGGAGAAAAATATAGGCAGTAAACTTTTGGATATCCTATGAAGAAATGCATTTACTGATACCAAGGGCAAAGGAAATCAAAGAATAATTCAACAAATGGGAGTATATAAAATTTAAAAGTTTCTGTACAGGTAAAAAAATATATCAGCAAAATTCAAAGGGAACCAACTGTATGGGAAAACCTAATTACCAATGATACCTCTGACAAGTGTTTGATCTCAAAAATATATAAAGAACTAATGTAACTCAACACCAGGGAGACAGACAGCCCAATTTTAAAAAATGGGCAAAGGAGCTGAACAGACAACTCACTGAGGAAGATATATAAAGGGCCCAGAGGCATATGAAAGAATGCTCAACATCAATAGTCCTCAGGGAGATGCAAATTAAAACCACAATAAGATACCACCTCACACCTGCCATAATGTTAATCATCAACAAATCAACAAATAAGAAGTGTTGGGGAGGATGTGGGGCAAAGGGAACCCTTGTGCACTATTGGTGGGAATGTAGGCTGGTGCAGCCACTGTGGAAAACAGTATGGGTTTTCCCTCAAAAACTAAAAATGGAACTGCCTTTTGGTCTAGCAATTCCACTACTTGGACTATACCCAAAGAATCATGAAATATCAATTCATAAGAAACTATGTACAGCTATTTTCATAGCAGCACTATTTACAATAGCCAAGTGCTAGAAACAGCCTAAGTGCCCATCAGTGGATGATTGGATCAAAAAACTTTGGTACATTTACACAATGGAATACTATACAGCAGAAAGAAAGAAGGAACTTGTACCCTTTGCAACAACATGGATGGAACTGGAGAGTATTATGTTTAGTGAAATAAGCCAGTCAGTGAAGGACAAATACCATATGATCTCACCCATTACAGGACAATAATGAACAAAACTAACAACAAGCAAAACTGAACCAAAAGTATGAATACAGTGAATAGGCCTTCAATGGTCAGAGGGAAGGGGTTTGGGGGGAGGGGAAAGGCAGAGGCAAGGAAGGGGAGCAGTTTAGACAAGAACCTAGTATAAAGGAACCATGGACATGGACAACAGGTGGGATTGACTATGGGGTAAATGGATGAGTGGGGAGGGGGACAGGGGGGAACAAAAAGGGGATGAATGTGGTACAACAACAATAAATTTTTTTTAAAAAAGGAAAAGAATACTTCAGCAAACTTAAAAAAGAAAACATTCATATGGGAAAATATATTTGCTAATGATACCTCATACAACTGTTTGATCTCCAAAATATATGAAGAACTTATATGACTGAATACCAGGAAGACAGACAACCCAATTAGAAAATGTGTAAAGAACCTGAACAGACACTTCTAAGAGAATGACATACAAATGGCCCATAGTCATATGAAAGAATGCTCAGCATCACTAGCTATCGGAGAGATGCAAATTAAAACCACAGTGAGATACCATCTTACACCTGTCAGAATGGCCATCATTAATAAATCAACAAACAGCAAGTGCTGGCGAGTATGTGGAGAAAAGGGTATCCATGTGCATTGTTGGTGGGAATGCAAACTGGTGCAGCCACTATGGGGAACACTATGATTTACTCCAAAAAAAAAAAAAACTAAACTAATAATGGAACTGCCTTTTGACCCTGTGATTCCCCTGCTAGGTCTATGCCCAAAGAACCCTGAGAACAAAGATGACGGAGGAGTAAGTGGAGGTACACCAATTTCTTCCCACGACCAAATAGGAATTACAAATTAATCGGGGGAGAAATCATACAGAATAACCAACAGAACTCCACCTGGAGAGAAGTCTTATTACCAGGGACAGAACAGAAGAGCTGATTCATCACAACCTGACTAGTAGGAAAGGCAGAACTGTGAGAGGCTGGTGAGGACTCTCACTGGAGCCATCTGAAGTAACAGAGAATTATCTCAGCAGCAGCCAGGGGTTCCAACTGAGAAGGGTGGGATCTCAACCCTGAACTGGGCTTCCTAGCCTACAGCAACAAAGCTGAGGGTAAAAGAGAACCCAGCTATGAAAAGCAAAATGCCACCAGGTTTAGCAGGCTTGACAGAGAAGCCGAGTACTTAAAAGGACCATGAACAAAAATGCAGTGGCATCCACCTACCCTGGGCTCCAACAGAGAAAGGGCAGAGTGGACTAAAGAAGCTTTGGGAAAGTTTGGGTCAGTGGCTTTAGAGGAAGAGCTGAGGGAGTAGCCCATGGGTCCAGTGCTGACCCATCCAGCATACAGCCAACAGACCACTCTTCCCCAAAAGCCTGTAGCCTGAGGGGAAGCCACAGCCCCACCCATAGGAATGAATCCACTCCACCCAACAGTGCCTAAACCTGACCTCAGATCACAGATTAATTGGATTAACAATTGAATGCATCTGCCCCACCCAGAGGTGCCTAAAACTGACCACTGATCACAGACTGATTGAATTAACAACTAAGGAGACTAAGACGGTGGATCTCT
>PVIW01007581.1:31592-56946 GCA_004026585.1 Noctilio leporinus
AAAAAAAAAAAAAAAAAAAAAAAAAAAAAAAAAAAAAAAAAAAAAAAAAAAAAAAAAAAAAAAAAAAAAAAAAAAAAAAAAAAAAAAAAAAAAAAAAAAAAAAAAAAAAAAAAAAAAAAAAAAAAAGGCACCTCTACACCACAGAACATCACACCACTAAGACAGTAAGTCAAAGCAGACCAATCCAAGAAGCAGAAACAAACAAGAGTCACCAAAAATGGGGAGACAAAGAAATAAACCCTCAGCAAATGGAAAGGAGGAATCCCCAGGAAGAGTGCAAAATGAAATAGAGGCAAGCATCCTATCAGACATGGAATTCAAAATAATGATGATAGAGAAGCGCAATGAGCTCAGTAAGTTCAAAGAAAACTACAAACAACTCCAGGGGAACTATGAAGAATGCCAGGGAAGCTACAAGGAACTTACTGAGAACTACACCAGCACTAAAAAGGACATAGACAACATCAATAAGAGCCAGGAAGAAATGAAGAATACCATTTCTGAATTGAAGAACACAGTAGAAGGAATCCAAAGCAGGCTAGAGAAAGCAGAGGATCAGATCATGGAGCTGGAGGTCAATGCAGAAAAAAATTCCCAGGCAGTGCAACAAAAAGCCTGAAAAAGAATGAAGGGGTTTTTAGAAAGCTGAAGGACAACATGAAATGTAGTAACTTCCATATCATAGGGATACCACAAAGAGAAGAGGAGGAGCAAGGTATGAAAATTTCTTTGAAAAAATAATGACAGAAAACTTCCCTAACTTGAGGAGAGAAAAGGTCATGCAAACTCAGGAAGCATAGAGGGTCCCAAGGAAGATGAACCCAAACAGGCCCACTCCAAGACACATCATCATGAAAATGACATATTTCAAAGACAAAGAGAGAATCCTAAAAGCAGCAAGAGAGAAACAGCTAATAACATGCACGGGGGCTCCCATAAGATTATCAGCTGATTTCTCAACAGAAACACAACAAGCCAGAAGGGAATAGCAAAAAAAATTTCAAGTAATGAAAAACAAAGACCTGCAACCTAGAATACTCTACCCAGCAAGGCTGTCATTCAAAATGGAAGGTAAAATAAGGAGCTTCCCAGACAGAAGAAGTCTAAAAGAATACATCACCAAACCAGCATTGCAAGAGATGCTAAAGGGTCTGCTTTAAGAAGATGAAAAAGCAGAAAGAAGGACAGGAACACAAATGCAAAGGTAAATGGATCAAATGCACCAATCAAAAGACATAGGACAGCTGAATGGATAAGAACCAACTTTAATTTATGAATGATTTTAAATGATCTTGTTATAAATAGATTTTACTAAATAAGGTACAATTTTGTATATTATTATATTTGTATATTATCTGCATTACTGCAGGTTAAGTGTTCTTAGATTGGAATCACTTCACAATATGGGAAAATCAGGTTACTTTCAATAACTCAGAAAAATCGAATGCAGTTAAGAAGGAAAAAGTAAGAAAATGTGGATGTATGTAACATAGAAGACATCTATCTTTCTTATTCACTGTTATAAAAGATGTGTTTATTTGTGGGTAATATATAGATTTTGTTAGCAATTTATGTTTTAAATAGCAACCAACTGGTTATGGGTGTGTTGTGAAATCAGTCAATCTTTAGATTAAAAAAGATACTGAGAATGAAGACCAATTTGGATGGAAGTTGCAAACTACTAAACTATATGATTTGTGTACATAAACTATATATATTCTCACATTAGCATGTAAATTAGATGAGATTTTTTCAAATAAATTGTGGAAATATATATTTCCAGTTATGAAGGCCCCCATACTGAGGATACTTGGGAAAGGGAATTAATGCTATAGTAAACTTTATTGTTTAAATGTGAACATACCTAATCGCTACCTGAACATAGTCTTAAATAGTTCAGAGGTTAGTTTAGGACCACATAGGAAGTCAACCACAAGTTAAAAAAATAGCTAGAATACTATTCTAGAAAACTATTTAAATCCTAGGGGTTTTTATTTTTTTACCTCAACTTAGTAGACATAATAATTTCTACTCTGGGGACCTGCTGAGCACTGGAAGTGCCATTATTTCTGAAGGCTTCAAGTTGTAAAACACATGTAGAGGAAAAACAGAGGGTATTGACAGAAATAAGACCTGTGCACAGCCTCAATGAATAAATAAATAAATCTACTATTTAAGATGGAAAACTCTAAAAAGAACAAGTTGTAGTTCCAATAGCTTAAAATAAAGTTGTTGTATTATTGAAGTGGGGAGTATCTGACTCAAAAACCAAATTCATTTTTTACTATGGGTTTGGCACTATCTCTAGGACAACTTTTACAAAAGTGAGTTCTGCAATACATCATTTCTGTGATATATTTCACAAAAATAGCATTCCAGAATAAAATAAGTATTAAAGAAGAAAAAAACTGCTTAATCTTGTTACAATATATCTAAAATATTATCATTTAACATGTAATAATTATGTAAGCTATTGGCATATTTAAAATCTTTTGTATTAACTATTCAAAATCCAGTATGTACTTTAAATATATATGGGTGTAAATGTATTTTTGCATGTGTTTGGTAATATTGCAATTCATATTACTTAAAAGAGTAATTCTTTTAACAATTGAATTAATGTAGACATTTTGGAATAATGAAAAGATAACTTTGTATTAATATGATTTGAGAAGCTGACAGAAGGCAGTAATTAAATGGTGAATTTTCTGGATGTGAAAGGGGAAAAAACGTACACATTGGTGATTACAGAATAGACAGGGGGATGTTAAGAAGAACAAAGGAAATAGAGAAGCCAAAGAACTTATATGCATTACTTATGGACATGAACTACGGGGAGCATTGCTGGAGGGAATGGGATACTGGATGGAGGGGGGCAAAGGGGGGGAAATTGGGACAACTGAAATAGCAAAATAAATAAAATAGATTTTTTTTAAATTCTGAAACACCAATTCAGAAAAACCTATGCACCCTTATGTTCATAGCAACACTATTCACAATAGCCAAGTGCTGGAAACAGCCTGAGTGCCCATTAGTGGATGAATTGATAAAAAACTGTGGTACAGTTACACAATGGATTATTACATAGCAGAAAGAAAGAAAGAAAAAACTCCTATCTTTTGCAATAGCATGGTTGGAACTGGAGAATATTATGCTTAGTGATATAAGCCATATAACAGAAGACAAATATCACATGATCTCACCTAATACATGAGTCTAATGAAGAAATAGACAAGCATAATGGAACCAGAGACATGGGTAGGAAAAAAAGAATCAAAAGGGCAGTGACCAAAGGTGAAGGGGGAGGGGCTTAGAAGAAAGAGGAGAGAAGGGGTAGGTTTTAGACGTTGGACTAATGTGAAAGATCCATGGACATGGGCAAGGAGGTGGGGAATGACTGTGAAAGAGGGGAAGGGTGAGAGGGAAGAGCAATGGGGGAAAAATGGAAACTTTAACACAACAAAATAAATAAATAAATAAAAGGTTGCTTCTAGAATCCTTTGCATACCAGAAGTAGATGCTGTTGTTGCTCTGGTTTTCAGGGCAATGTACCTGGGTTCAGCAGCTGTACCACACCTGCTGCTCATATACTTTCCCTGGTGCTTCCCCTACCTCCCCCATTTCTGGGGTTGGGGGTCCCTCCATTACAATTGTGAGTCCAAGAAAATATGCTGTATTGCTTATAAATAAAGAAATTTAAATAAAAGCAATACAATCCCATATTCTGCTTAGAAGATAAACAAAAAACAGTTATACCTGGTGCTGATGAAGGTGAAGGAAAACAACCTCTCATAGTGTTGGTGAGAGTATAAATAGAAGCCATCTGTTAAGGGATCAATTTGGCACTACCCACAGCAATTTAAAACTCACATGATCATTGACCCAGCAATTTTACATTGCTGGAAATTAATTTTTCTATAATACCACCTAAACAGAAGCTTATACAGTTTAGCCCTATCCAATGGCAATAAGGCCTGACTGGACAAATTCAACACAACCTTGTTCATACTGGGAATAAGAGCAATCAACATTAGCACTAACCACTGAGCCCAGTTCTCTACTCATGTTTACAGGGTGCATGCTATACATTGGCAATAACTTTGCATCTCTTTTTTTTCACATGCTACTTATTAATTTTGAAAAGCTATGTTTCTAAGGTTATGATTTAACACCATTGTTTCAGATATAAAGTATTAAATACCGAGAGCCACAATCATGTTGAAGGAATACATGTTACAGCAACCATAATTTCTGGAATGCTTAAGGAAATTTCATACTTTAATAATATCACTTACATACAGTTTACAACATGAAGAAGGTGTATGATGCTGATCCTGATGTCGCCACATCAACAAGGAAAATGTACAGGTGCACAAGGATTGCACAAGCCCAGATACTTTTAAATTTAATTTATTTTTTAGATATATAATTTTTATTATTGTTATGTTACATTCTTCTCATTTTTCTCCCTCTGCCCTCCCCGTCCCCCTCCTTATTGCCCCCAAAGTCAATCCCACATGTTGTTTGTGTTCATTGGTCATCCATGCTAGTTCCTTGACTACACTGTTACCCTTCCTTGCATCCTTCTCCCATTCCCCCACCCCCTTCCCTCTACACACTGATAGTGTGTTCCCTCTATTCATGTCCCTGGTTCTGTTTTGTCTGTTCACTAGTCTCCTATATTAAGTGAGAACATGTGGTATTTAGTTTTTGCTGCTTGGTATATCTCACTAAGCATGATACTCTCCAGTTTCATCCATGCTATCACAAATGGTAGGAGTTCTCTCTTTCTTCCTGCTGTGTAGTATTCCATTGTGTAAATATACCAAATATTTTTGATCCAATCATTCACTGACGGGCACTTAGGCTATTTCCAGTATTTGGCTATTGTAAATGCATTGCTATGGACATAGGGGCGCATAGGTTCTTCTGAAATGGTGTTTCAGGATTCCTTGGGTATAACCTAGCAGTGGAATCACTGGGTCATAAGGCAGTTCTATTTTTAGTTTTTTTTTTTTTTTTTTTTTTTTTTGAGGAAATTGCATAATGTCTTCCACAGTGGCTGCTCCAGTCTGCATTCCCACCAGCAGTGCACAGGGTTATCCTTTCCCTACATCCTCGCCAGCACATGTTTCTTGTTGATTTGTTGATGATGGCCATTCTGACAGGTGTGAGGTGGTATCTCATTGTAGTTTTAATTTGAATCTCTCTGAAGGCTAATGATGTTGAGCATTCTTTCATGTGCCTGTGAGCCCTTTGTACGTCTTCCTTGGAGAAGTGTCTGTTTAGGTCCTTTGCCCATTTGTTAATGAGGTTGTTGGTCTCCCTTGTTTTGAGTCATCTAATACCACTCTATATATTTTGGAGATCAAACCCTTCTCTGCTGTGTCATTGGTGGATATATTTTCCCATATGGTTGGTTCCCTTTTTATTTTCTTGATGGGTTTTTCTTTTCTTTTCTTTTCTTTTTTTTTAGCTGAGCAGAAGCTTTTTAGTTTGATGTAGTCCCATTTGTTTATTTGTTCCTTTATTTCCCTTGCTTTGGGAGATATTTCAGTGAAATTTTTGCTGCGTGGGATTTCTGCAATATTATTGCCTATGTTTTCCTCTAGGGCTTTTATGGTGGCTCTGCTTATGCTTAAGTCTTACCCATCCTGAGTTTACTCTGGTGTATAGTGTAATTTTGTGGTCTAGTTTTATTTATTTGCATGTTCCTGGCCAGTCCTTTCGACACCACTTGTTGAAGAGACTATTTGCACTCCAATTTATATTCCTTCCCCCTTTGTCGAATATTAGTTGACCATAGAGTCCTGGGTTTATTTCTGGGCTCACTATTCTGTTCCATTGATCTCTTCATCCGTTCTTGTGCCCCTACCAGACTGTATTGGTTACTACAGCTTTGTAATATAGCTTGATGTCTGGTCATGTAATTCCTCCTATTTCATTCTTCTTTCTCAGGATTGCTGTAGCTGTTCAGGGTCTTTTTTGACTACATATGAATTTTTTAAGTGTTTATTCTAGTTCTATGAAATACGATGTTGTTATTTTAATAGGGTTAGCACTGAATCTGTAGATAGCTTTGGGTATTATGGAAATTTTAATGATGTTAATACTTCCCAACCATGAACATGGTATATGCTTCCATTTATTTGTATCTTCCTTAAATTCTTTCTTCAGTGTTCTGTAGTTTTCTGAGTACAGGTTATTTACGTCTTTGGTTAAGTTTATTCCTAGGTACTTTATTTTTCTTGTTGACATAGCAAATGGGATTTGTTTTCTAGCTTCTACCTCTGCTGTTTCATTGTTGGTGTATAAAAATGCCTTTCATTTCTGGATATTGAGTTTGTATTCAGCTATTTTGCCAAATTCAGTTATTAGGTGGAGTAGTTTCTTAGTGGAATCTGTAGAGTTTTGTATGTATACTATCATGTCATCTGTAAATTAGGACAGTTTTAGTTCCTCCTTTCCAATTTTGATACCTTTGATTATTTTTCTTATCTGACTGCTGTGTCTAGAACTTCCAAGACTATGTTGAATAGAAGTGGAAAGAGTGGACACCCTTGCCTTGCTCCTGATCTTAAAGGAAAGGCTTTCAGATTTTGTCCTTTGAGTATGATATTGGCTTCAGGTTTCTCATATATGGCCTTTATTATGTTGAGGTATGTTCCCTCTATTTCAATCTTACTGAGGGTTTTAAACATTAAAGGGTGCTGTACTTTATCAAATGCTTTTACAGCATCTATTGATATGATCAAATGGTTCTTGTCTTTCAGTTTATGTGGTGTATTACATTTATTGATTTGCAAAAATTGACCCATAACTACATCCCTGAAATGAATCCCACATGGTCATGGTGTATAATTTTTTAATTTAATTTAATTATTATTTTATTACATCCATCCCTATTTTACTCCCCTATTTCCTCTTCCCCACCCATACACTCCCCCTAAAAGTCAATCCCATTTGTTGTCCATGTACATGGTTCTTCCATACCAATTCCCTGACTAAACTGCTCCCCTTCTTTGCCATATTCTCTCCTCTTCCACCTATCCTCTCCCTTCTGCCCACAGGAGAGCTATGCATTGTATTCATATATCTGGTTCTGTTTTGCTTATTTGTTAATTTTGTTCATTATTGTCCTGAAATGGGTGAGATCATATGGTATTTGTCTTTCACTGAGGCTCATTTCACAAAGCATAATGCTTTCCAGTTCCATCAATGTTGTTGCAAAGGTAAGGAGTTCCTTCTTCCCTTCTGCTGTGTAGTATTCTATTCTGTAAGTGTACCAAAGTTTTTGATCCAACCTTCCACTGATGGGCACTTAGGCTGTTTCTAACACTAGGCTATTGTAAATAGCACAACTATGACCATAGCAGTACATAGGTTCTTATGAATTGATGTTTCAGGGTTCTTCAGATATAGTCCTAGTAGTGGAATTGCTGGATCAAAAGGCAGTTCCATTTACAGTTTTTAAAGAAAACTCCATATTGTTTTCCATAGTGGCTGCACCAGCTTGGATTCCCACCAACAGTGCACCAGGGTTCCCTTTTCCCCACATTCTCATCAACACTTGTTGTCTGTCGATTTGTTGATGATTGCCATTCTGAGAGGTGTGAGATGGTATCTTACTGTGGTTTTAATTTGCATCTCGCTGATGACTAGTGATGTTGAGCATTCCTTCATATGCAACTGAGCCCTTTGTATGTCTCCCTCAGTGAGTTGTCTGTTCAGGTCCTTTGCCCATGTTTAATGGGGGTGTCTGTCTCCCTGGTGATGAATTGTGTGAGTTCTTTATATATTTTGGAGATCCAACCCTTTTCTGAGGTACAATTGGCAAATGTGTTTTCCAATACAGTTGGTTCCCTTTTAATTTTCCTTGTGTTTTCTTGAGTTGAACAGATACTTTTAAATTGGATATAGTCCCATTTGTTTATTTGTTCTTTTATTTCCTTTGCCCTTGGTGAAGTATCAGTAAACATATTTTTGCATAAGATGTCTAAAATTTTACAGCTTATATTTTTATCCAGGACCTTTATGGTTGCACTGTTTATGTTTAAGTCTTTTATCCATGTTGAGTTTATTCTGCTGTATGGTGTAAGTTAGAGGTCTAGTTTTATATTTTTGCATGTTGCTGTCCAGTTCTCCCAACACCTCTTGTTGAAGAGACTGTTTTTACTTCATTTCATGTTGCTTCCCCTTTTGTTGAATATTAATTGACCATAGAGACCCAGGTTTATCTCTGGGTTCTCTATTTTGTTCATTGATCTATATGTCTCTTCTTATGCCAGTATCAGACTGTTTTGATGACATTAGCCTTGTAGTATATTTTGATGCCCAGTATAGTGATTCATCCTACCTTGTTTTTCTTTCTCAAGATTGCTGAGGCTGCTCTTAGGCATTTTTGGCTCCATATCTATTTTTGAAGTATTTTTTCTATTTCTGTGAAGTCTGTCATTGGTATTTTAATTGGGATTGTATTGAATCTATAGATTGCTTTGGGTAATATGGGCATTTTAATGATGGTAATTCTTCCCATCCGTGAACATAGTATATGCTTCCATTTATTTGTATCTTCTTTAATTTCTTTCTTCAATGTTCTGTAGTTTTCTGAGTACAGGACCCTTACTTTCTTGGTTAAGTTTATTTCTAAGTACTATGTTTTATTTGTTGTCATGGTAATTAGGATTTGTCTTCTAGCTTCTATCTCTGATGTTTCATTATTGGTATACAAAAATGATTTTCATTTCTGAATATTAATGTTATATCCAGCTATTTTGCTAATTTTGCTTGTTAGGTCAAGTATGTTTTTGGTGGAGTCTTTTGGGTTTTGTATGTACACTATCATGTCATCTGCAAATAATGACAATTTGACTTCCTCCTTTTGAATTTGGATACCTTTGATTCCTTTTTCTTGTCTGATAGCTATGGCTAGAACTTCCAAACTGATGTTGAACAGAAGTGGAGAAAGTGGGCAGCCTTGTCTTGTTCCTGATCTTAGGGGGAAAGCTTTTAGGTTTTCCCCAATGAGTATGATGTTGGCTTCAGGTTTCTCATAGATGGCCTTTATGATATTGAGGTATGCTTCCTCTATTCCCATTTTGCTGAGGGTTTTTTTTAATCATAAATGGTTGCTATAATTTATCAAATGCTTTTCCAGCATCTATTGATATGATCATATTGTTTTTGTCTTTCATTTTGTTTATGTGGTGTATTACATTCACTGGTTTGCAAATGTTGTACCATCCTTGTAATCCCTGGGATGAAACCCACTTGATCATGGTGTATGATCATTTTAATGTATTGCTGGATCCAGTTGGCCAATATTTTGTTGAGAATCTTTGCATCTATATTCATCAGAGATATTGGCCTACAATTTTGTTTCTTAGTTGTGTCTTGACCTGGTTTTGGTATTAAATAATATTGGCCTTTTAGAAAGAGTTTGGTAGTCTTCCCTCTAGTTCAAAATTTTGGAATAGTCTGAGAAGGATAGGAGTTAGTTCTTCTCTAAATATTTGGTAGAATTCACCAGAGTAGCCATCTGGTCTGGGGCTCTTGTGCTTTTGGAGATCTTTGATCACTTCTTCAATTTCACTTATTACAATCATGCTTTCTGCTTCTTCTTGATTCAGTTTTGGTAGATTAAACATTTCCAGAAATGTGTCTATGTCACCCAAGTTGTCATTTTTCTTGTCATACAGTTCATTGTAGTAATTTCTTACAATCCTTTGTATCTCTGAAATATGAGTTGTGATTTTTCCTCTTTGGTTTCTGATTCTGTTTATTTGGGTCCTCTCTGTCTTTTTCTGGGTGAGTCTGGTCAGATGCTTGTCAATTTTGTTTATTTTTTCAAAGAATCAGCTCCTGGACTTGTTGATTCTTCGAATTGTAGTTTGAGTCTCTAAGTTATTTAATTCTGCTCTGATTTTGATGATTTCCTTCCTTCTACTTGCTCTGGGCATTGTTTATTGTTGTTGTTCTAGTTCTAGCAGCTTTATGGTTTGCTTGTTTGTATAAACTTCTTCCGACCTTTTATTATGTAGGCTTGTATTGCTATAAAATTTCCTTTGAGGACTGCCTTTGCTGTTTCCCATAGGCTTTGGCTTGTTGTGTATTCATTGTCATTTGTTTCCAGGAACTTTTTTATTTCATCTTTGATCTCATTGTTAACCCATTCATTACTTAAAAGCATGTGATTCAGTCTCCATGAGTTTAGAGTTTTTTTGTTTTTTTTTTTCCCCCCAGCTTGAGGTTGGTTCTTAGTTTCCATCTATTGTGATCTGAGAAGGTGTTTTGTATGATTTCAATTTTCCTATCCCTGTAGTGGCTTGTCTTGTGACCTACCATGTGGTCTATGTTTCAGAATGTGCTGAGTGCATTTGAAAAGAATGTGCCTTTTGCTTCTTTAGGGGTAAACGTTTCTATACCTATCAGTTAGGTCCATTTCCTCTAGAATGCTGTTCAATGCCACAGTATTCTTGGTGTTTTTTTTTTTTTGTTTGTTTGTTTGGAAGATATGTCCATTGTTAATAATGGGGTATTAAAATCCCCTACTATTAGTGTGTTGCTGTCCACGTTGTTCTTGAAGTCCTCCAAGATTTTTTGTATATATTTTGGAGCTCCTTTGTTAGATGCATATATGTTTACCAGAGTTATTTCTTCTTGATGGATTGTTCCCTTAAGTATTATGAAATCATTCTTCGTCTCTTTTTATGGCCTTCATTATAAAATTGATTTTGTCTGAAGTAAGTATTGCTACCCATTTTTTTACATTCATTTGCTTGATATCTATTTTTCCATCCCTTCACTCTCAATCTCTCTCAATCTTTTGTTTTAAGGTGGGTCTCTTGAAGACAGCATATACGTGGGTCTTGTTTTCTTATCCTTTTGGCTACCCTATGTCTTTTCATTAGGGCATTTAACCCACTTACATTTAAGGATATTATTGATTGATACTTATTCATTGCCATTTTCTCACTTTGTACCTGTATTCCTCTTTGGCTCTCTCCGTTTCTTCATTTTATTTATTTATTTATTTGTAAGCAGACCCTTGAGCATTTATTACAATGCTGGTTTGGTAGAGATATATTCTTTTAGTCTTCTTTTGTATGGGAACCTCCTTATATCTCCTTCCATTTTGAATGAGAGCCTTGCTGGGTAGAATATTCTTGGTTGCAGGCATTTGTTTACCATTACTTGAAATACTTTTTATCATTCCTTTCTGACTTGTATTGTTTATGTTGAATAATCATTTGATAACCTTATTGGAACCCCCTTATATGTTATTTGTCATTTCTCTCTTGATGCTTTTAGGATTCTCTCTTTGTCTTTGAAATTTTACATTTTAATTATAATGTGCCTTGGAATTGGTCTGTTTGGGTTGCTCTTCATCGGGGCCCTCTGTGCTTGCTGAACTTGAGTAACATTTTCACTCATCATGTTAGGGAAATTTTCTATCATAACTTTTTAAAACAGGTTTTCCATTCCTTGTTTCTCCTCTCCTTCTGATATCCCTATGATATGGATATTACTGTGTTTCATGTTGTCCTTCAGCTCTCTTAAAACCTCTTCATACTTGTTCAGCCTTTTTTCATTCTCTTGTACTGTCTTGGAACATTTGTCTATGTTGTTCTCCAACTCGCTGATCCAGTCCTCTGCTTCCTCTAGCTTACTGTTGATTCTTTCTACTGTATTCTTCAATTCACAAATTATATTTTTCATTTTCTCCTGACTCTAACTGATAGTTTCTAAGTCCTTTTTGATGCTGGTGCAGTTCTCAGTAAGTTCCTTGTAACGAGGAGGAAGGAGGAAGGAGGAGGAAGGAGGAGGAAGGAGGAGGAAGGAGGAGGAGGAGGAGGAGGAGGAGGAGGAACAGAAAAAGGCAGAGAGGAACAAAGGTACAAAGGGGGGAAATGACAATAAATAAGTATCAATCAATAATAACCTTAAAGGTAAATGGATTCAAAAGACATAGGGTGGCTGAATGGAAGAAAACATGACCCACATATATGCTGTCTTCCAGCGACCCACCTCAGAACAAAAGATTGACACTGATTGAGAATGAAGGGATAGAAAAATATATATCAAGCAAATAAGCATGAAAAGAAGGCTGGCGTAACAATGTCCCTTTATTTCAGACAAAATGGATTTTACAATGAAGGCCATAAAAAGAGATAAAGAAGGACATTTCATACTGCTTAAAGGTACAATCCATCAAGAAGAAATAGCTCTGGTAAACATATACGTACCCAATGTAGGTGCTCCAAAATATATAAGGAAAATATTGGAGGACTTCAAGAAGGATATAGAGAGCAACACACTCACATTAGGGGATTTTAATACCCCACTATCAACACTGGACAGATCTTCCAAACACAATATCACCAAAGATGTTGTGGCCTTGAACAACACTCTAGAGGAAATGGACCTAAATGATATATACAGACCTTTAACTCCAAAGTAGCAAAATACACATTCTCTTTAAATGCACATGAAACATTCTCTAAGATAGACCACATGGTAAGTCACAAGACAAGCCTCCACAAATACAGGAAAATTTAAGTCATACCAAGCATCTTCTCAGATGACAGTGACTTGAAACTACAAACCAATCTCAATTGGAAAAACCAAAAACACTCTAACTCATGGAGACTGAATCACATGCTTTTAAGTAATGAATGGGTTAACAATGAGATCAAAGGTGAAATAAAAAAGTTCCTGGAAACAAATAACAATTAATACACAACAGCTCAAAACCTATGGGACACAGCAAAGGCAGGGCTCACAGGGAAATTTATAACAATACAGGCCTATGTAAAAGAGGTCACAAGAAGTTTATTAAAATAATCTAACCATAAAGCTGCAAGAACTAGAGGAGCAACAACAAACAAAGCCCAGAGCAAGTAGAAGGAAGGAAATCATCAAGATCAGAGCATAACTAAGTAACTTAGATACTCAAACTACAATTCGAAGAATCAACAAGTCCACGAGCTGGTTTATTGGAAAAATAAAAAAAAAAAAAAATGACAGGCCTTTATCCAGACTAATCAAGAAAATGAGAGAGGACCCAAATAAACAGAATCAGAAATGACAGAGGAGAAATCACAACTGATACTTCAGAAATAAAAAAGATTGTATGTAAGAAATTATTACAAATAAATATATGACAAGAAATGTGACTACCTAGGTGAAATGAACACATTTCTGGAAATGTATAATCTACCAAAACTGAATCAAGAAGAAGCAGGAAGCCTAAATAGGCCAGTAACAACTAGTGAAATTGAAGAAATAATCCAAACTCTCCCAAAGCACAAGAGCCCCAGACCAGATGGTTACACAGGTGAATTTTTCCAAACATTTAATGAGGAACTAATATCTACCCTTCTCAACCTATACTAAAAAATCCCGAAAGAGGGAAGACCCCCAAACTCTTTCTATGAGGCCAATACTATTCTAATCCCAAAACCAGGTCAAGATACCTAAGAAGGACAACTACATGTCAATGTCTCTGATTAACATAGATGCTAAGATTCTCAACAAAATTTTGGCCAACCAGATTTAGCAATACATTACAAAGCTCATACACCATGATCAAGGTGGTTTCATCCCAGGGATGCAAGGATGGTACAACATTCACAAACCAATAAATGGAATACACCACATCAACAAATTGAAAGACAAAAACCTCATAATCATATCAATAGATGCTGAAAAAGCATGTGATAGATTACAGCAACCACTTATGGTAAAAAACCCTCAGCAAAATGGGAATAGAGGGGGCATACCTCAAAACAATAAAGGCCATATATGAGAAGCCTGAAGCCAACATCATACTTAACAGAAAAAAACTAAAATCTTCCCCCCTAAGATCAGGAACGAGAGAAGGTGTCCAATTTCTCCACTTCTGTTCAACATTGTCTTGGAAGTTCTAGCCATAGCTATCAGAGAATAAAAAGGAACCAAAGCTATTCAAATTGGAAAGGAGGAAGTCAAACTGTCACTATTTGCGGATGATATGATAGGGTACATACAAAACCTGATAGACTCCACCAAAAACACACACAAGCTAATAAGCAAATTTAGCAAAATAGCTGGATATAAAGTAAATATGCATAAATGAAAAGCATTCTTGTATACTTATAATGAAATATCAGAGATAGAAGTGAGAAAGCAAATCCAAATTACCATAGCAACAAGAAAAATAAAGTACTTAGAAATAACTTATATAAGGGGGTAAGAGTCCTGTACTCAGAAAACTACAGAACATTGAAGAAAGAAATTAAGGAAGGTACAGATAAATGGAAGCATATAGCATGTTTATGGATGGGAGGAATTAACATCATTAAAATGTCCATACTACCCAAAGCAATCTATAGATTCAATTGAATCCCAATGAAAATACCAATGACAGACTCCACAGAAATAGAAACAATATTTCAAAAATTTATATGGGGCTAAAAAAAATGCTGAGGAATAGCTACAGTTATCTTGAGAAAGAAGAACAAGTTAGGAGGAATCACAATACTGGACTTCAAACTACACTACAAGGCTACTCTCATCAAAACTACCTGGTACTGGTATAAGAATAGGCATATAGATCAATGGAACAGTATAGAGAGCTCAGAAATAAGCCCAGGACTCTATGGTCAATTAATATTTGACAAAGGGGGAAGGAACATAAAATGGAGTAAAAACAGTCTCCTCAACAAGTGGTGTTGGGAGAACTGGATAGCAACATGCAAAAAGATAAAACTAGACCACCAACTTACGTGATACACCAGAATGAATTCAAGATTGATAAAGGATTTAAACATAAGCGTTGCTGCCATAAAGTTCCTGGAGAAAAATATAGGTAGTAAAATTGTTGATATCCTACATCAAAATATGTTTATTGATACTTCACCAAGGGCAAAGGAAATAAAAGGGCAAATCAACAAATGGGACTATATCAAATTGAAAAGTTTCTGTTCAGCTAAAGGAAACACCATCAAAATTCATAGGGAACCTACTGTATGGGAAAATATAATTGCTGATGATACCTCAGACAAGGGTTGGATCTCCAAAATATATAAAGAACTAACATGACTCAACACCAGGGAGACAGACAGCCCAATTAAAAATGGACAAAAGACCTGAACAGACAACTCACTGAGGAAGACATACAAAGGGCCCAGAGGCATATGAAAGAATGCTCAACATCACTAGCCATCAGAGAGATGCAAATTAGAACCACACAATAAGATACCACCTCACACCTGTCAAAATGGCAATCATCAACTAATCAACACACAACAAGTGCTGGCGAGGATGTGGGGCAAAGGGAACCCTGGTGCACTGTTGGTGGGAATCCAAGCTGGTGTAGCCACTATGGAAAACAGTATGGAGTTTCCTTAGAAAGCTAAAAGTGGAACTGCCTTTTGATCCAGCAATTCTACTAGGACCATACCCGAAGAATCCTGAAACAACAATTCATAGGAACCTATGTACACCTATGTTCATAGGAGCACTATTTACAATAGCCAAGTGCTGGAAACAGCCTAAGTGCCCATCAGTGGTTGATTGGATCCAAAAGCTTTGGTACATTTACACAATGGAATACTATACAGCAGAAAGAAGAAGGAACTCCTACCCTTTGCAACAACATGGATGGAACTGGAGAGTATTATGTTTAGTGAAGTAAGCCAGTCAGTGAAGGACAAATACCATGTGATCTCACCCATTACAGGACAATAATGAACAAAACAAACAACAAGCAAAACAGAACCAAATATATGAATATAGTGAATAGGCTTTCAGTGGGTTGCGGGAAGGGGGTTTGGGGGAGGGGGAGCAAGAGGCAAAGAAGGGAAGCAGTTTAGACAAGAATCTAGTATGGAAGAACCATAGACATGGACAACTTGTGGGATTGAGTTTGTTGCGGAGTGGGTGGGTGGGAAGAGGACAGAGGGGAACAAAAAGGGGATGGATGTAATAAAACAATAAAATTAAATTTAAAAAAGGGGAAAAAGAGTATTGACAACAGTCTAGCTACTATTCAGTTACAAATATGTGCAAGGCATGGTCTATGGACCCCATAAAATGTTATTTCAGCCTTGAACTACTGCCTCGTCAGAAAATTTCTTCTTAGAGCTAAAATGTCATGGGTTGCAGAAGATGTCATTTATAAGTGGTAGGTGGCTCATGTATGAGGATTGCCTGGTCTGCTTTGAAGACTAGCGTGTCATGTGTTAAATGCTCCAACTCATATGGTCCCCTTCTTACCAAAGTGCCCACAGAGAGCACCTCTTCCGATGACTATATCTATAAATTCCTTTCCATATGCTATAACTGGACCATAATTGACATATAAGAAACTATTTGTTTAAACTATACTCTTATTTTTGAATATATAAAAATGCTTTAAATGTTATAATACTTATATCAGCTTCATCTATTGAGTCACCTTTCTTTGTATGTACATTTTTTCATCACTTAACTATATTTAGCTTTCACTCTTTTTTATTCTGATTTGGGTCAAATAGGAACATTTTGGCATACATTTTTTCTTCCTCAGATGTTTATGATTTTGTCACCTTTATAATAAGATTTTAATCTATTTTAATCTTTTAATATCCACATAATTTCCTCTACCATTTACAAAATGGGGCAGGGGAGAGCAATGGAGGGCATTGAAACAATTTAATATAACAATAAATAAATTTATTTTAAAAATGTAACTGTTGTGCTGGCCAGGTGTTTCAGTTGGTTATTGCATCATCCCATACATCAAAAGGTTATGGGTTCAATTCCTGATCAGGACACATACCAAGGTTGTGGATTCAAACCCAGGTCAAGGCACATATGAGAGGCAACCAGTTAATGTTTCTCTCTCTCTCTCTTCCTTCTCTTCCTTCTCTTTCTGTAACATCAATAAACATATCCTCTGGTGAGGATTTTTTAAAAATGTAACTATTGTTCAACCACACATTTTTTTTTTCAATGTATGGTTGTGTTTCACCTGCCTCCAGGCACAGACCTGACTGGAGACCTGGTTTGCAACCTAGTTATGTGCCCTGACTGGGGAATTGAACCTGCGACCCTTGGGTTTGCAGGCCAGCACCTTATCCACTGTGCTACCAGCCAGGGCCCCAACCACACATTTAATTTATTGAATTTAGTAGGTCTTCTTTAGGAAATAATTTAAGTAATAAGCCACTACTGTATACAGTGAAGAATGTAAGAATTTAGCTTTGACAATTTAATGTTTTGATCTATGAATAACATAATATTTCTGAGTTTCCCTCAGAGCTGTTCATCTAGGCTGCCAAGAAGTTGCTGGGGCTTATGCCCATCTCAGGGCTATTGTATTACATGCAGCCATGAAGGGACAATCTTTGTGCTCCAAATAGTGATGCACATGTGTGGGCAATCATTTTTACCCATGCCACTTACACTATCTGCAAGAGGGAGCAAACTTTCAACTTCAGAAGGCCAAGATGGTGACTTCAAAGAAGATACCACCATACTGTTAAATATAGAATGGGGTATGCCTCTCTCAGATCCAGATGCTGAGTTCTGCAGTTTCCTCTTTCTTGCACAGAGCCAGGGACTTTCAATGTGTTTAATAACACACCAATCCATATAACCCAGCTTCCTTTGCCCTATAACCATTTGTGGTACAGTCCCCTCTCATTTGAAGCAGTTAGAATGGCAATTCAATGGTTCAAAAGCAAACTGATTTAGATAGTGGGTAAGTTGACAGTCTCATTTTGTCCAGTGATGAAATATATGCTTGGCAACTAACACTCCAGAATACAGGAAAAAAATAATTCTTTAAGGAAAACATAGGGCTTGGGAAAACCTGGGTATAAGTAACTGACAACATAGCCAAAGGCCAGAAAGCCCCCTTGTCATACTAGCCAACCTCTCCTACCTTCAAAATGCTCCTTTGTTGTCATTTTTGTTGTCTAAAGGCAGGATATCTCAACACTCAGGTGAAAGGTGATGATGGCCCTGACCAGGTGAGACAGCTGTAGAACAAACAAGACAGGGGCAATATGAGAGCTATGTTAAGGACAATTCTCAGCTACCTGTATGCATTGTCAAAATTCAAATAAATAGAGCATGGAGCATTCCTCTCTAACTAATTTTATGGCAAAACTGACTTGAACTGGGGATCAGGAAAATTTATAATCTTTATCCTACGGAATGTGAATATCCATAGGATTTCACTGCTAAAACATGATTTGTTTGATTATGGGATGCTTCTTTGGTTTTATGGAATATATGATATATGTAATATATTCTCTTTTAAATTTTTGAAATTTCAAAGACTCTGAACCATGCCTAACTCCATGGGTTTCAGGTAACGGATGATAGATGTGTATAGCATAACAGTTAAAACAGTGGGCTTGGAAGCCAGACTGCTTGATTCTAATCCCAGCTATACTACATAGTAGCTATATGACATTTTGGTATGTTACTTTACCTCTCTAAGCCCTAATTAAAATAATGGCACCTACTTCAATGGGGTGTTGTGAAAAGTAAGTGAGAAAATAAACACAAAGTTTTTAGAGGGTGCTTGATGACACAAAGAGTAACCTAGGGACAACTAGCATAAACCTGGACTCCCCACGAAGCCCAATTACTATACTCTTGGAGTGATCAACCATTATCAAAGAGGTCAATTCTACAGGATCTGATGATCCTGGATGCTGGAAGAGAGTGAAGGGAAGCATTTACTGGTAAAACTAAACATCACTGGCATCACTTGGGGCTACCTGCCATGTTCTCTAGGATCTAGACTCTACTGGCAAGTTATGTTGTGACCCTGTGCAATCCACTTGCCATCTCTGGACTTTTGGAACTAGAAAGGGTAAATTGGATGGTTTCTTAAGGCTGTCCAGCTTGAACATACTGCAAAAGAACTACTCTGAGGATCTGAAAACCTCTCACTTGCTAATCCGTGGGGGCTAAGGCAACACAGTCCTTGTTTTCATAACCCACAGTTATGTAATTATGTCTAGGGCCAGACCAGAGCAACAGATGGACACACCCAACCCCTAGATGTTTGTAATTAATCAGGGCACACTATAATGAGGTAATTTTCTTATCTTCATTCTCCATGTCAGCAGGGATCTACCTGACACACTAAAAAGCAGCTCAAAAGCTGCTTTTTCTCCAGTTATTTAGCCTGCCATGAGATGTGGCAGGCAGTGGAAAAGAGTCCAGATAAGCAGGGAGGTTTGGCTGTTTCAAAATATCATACAGGAACTTTAAAACTGAACTGATTTATGTTTTGTAATATTTTCAATAGTGTATAAATTAAGTTAGAATATGAGTCTGAGCTAAAGGATAAACTTTACAGGGCCACAGAAAAACCTCTTTGTACAATAGTGTTCTATCTGCCATATCAAGAATTGCACTTTGCATAAATAATAGGTTATAGGGAAGAATGTGTAACATGCATTACTTTTCAGTATCAAACAATGCTCAACATTACCTGGAGATCAGAACACTCTTCTGGGGTTTACGAGTCTCTTGGTTGAGGCAAAGGAAATGCCATTGCAAACCTGATTTACAAGTTCTGCCAGCTCAAGGAGCCACCTTGACAAACAGACATAAACCTCAATCTTCTCAATTGAGACATAGAAAACCCAGCCCCTAAATGAGACTCTGAATTAGGAAAACAACAACATTCCCAGTTGGGATCTATGTGGAAGGTGATACCTTGCCACCCAGGATAACTGTGTTAAAGACTAAATTGTGAGACTCAAACTAGTTAAGGATTTAGAATCCTCTTAACACACCCATTCTCTAAGCAGTGACCTAATTTTTTCCTAAGGTTTTATCTTGTACCATTTTGACCTCAGAGAATTTTCTAATAGCTAGGTTTGTGACAAACAAAATAAAAGCATGAAAACAGAATAATTAGTCACATATAATATTGAAACCTCACAGGCCTGAATGTTGTAGCTCATTTGCTAGTATAGAACCCTTCCTCCCATGTGTAAGTAGCTATAGACAAGCCTTCCTGAAACCCATGGAGCCAAAAATGGTCAATACAATCCATCCTATTTTTTGTTGGTCTGATTTGAGATGAGTGTAGCAAACATCTCCAGGGACATCTTGTTTCTGCTTTGCAGAATGTTTTAGCACACCATCTGCTGGTCACTTGGAAACCTTCTAATGGGATCTGTCCAGTTTATCAACAGGCAAAAAGTATTTGACATTTGCATTACTAAAAGGCTTCTCTAGCAGTTGGCAGTCTGGCTAATTCTGAAGAGCACTGCATGTTTACACCTGAAATACCATAAGTGAAGTCACATTTGGTGGAACATAAAGTACTATAAAGTGTACAAATGTCACATGGAAGCTCTAAAATTGCACAGGACACCAAGTTATAATTTTATATCATAGCACTGAGTTATAAGATGTAAAGGAGAATAGTAAATGTTACTCAAGGATTTCCCCTCCTCTTCTGGAGAAGGCGTTAGTTTGTTTTAGTTTGTATACAGAATAATTATATCATATTGGATGAATTTATGACCTTGTTATTGTCTTTATTTGGAGAGTAAGTATAGTTTACAAAGAAGTGTATGGGTGTTAACTTGACAAGGGATGGGTTATAATGGCTAATATTATGTGTCAACATGACTAGGCCATGTAGTGCTCAGATATCTGCTTATGCATTATTTCTGGTTGTTTCTGGATGTATTATTAAGCTGGAGAGGTAGGTATATTGGATATAGATCAGGACAGAACATATGGAAATCAGAAAGAATGTGTTGGACACTGATGGATCAACCAGAGGAATGTGATCCTGGCAATGGGAGGACTATGTCTGGAGCTGGGGTGACAGATGAACAACAATATGGACAGGAAGCATTAGGGTTTAGGTCACTATCTCAAACACATGAGTGAGACATGTCTGGTAATGTACAACTGAATGGGCAGGCCTTTGACAACTAGTATGGAACTGGAACCCTAAACCACAGAAGTATTGGCAGATCCACACCAGCTGAGACCATGAGGCCCCAGCCACATGCCATTTTAAAAAATGTTATTATTTTATTGTTATTCAATTACAGTTCCAATGTTCCCCCATTTCACCCTTCTGCCCTACCCACCCCATCCTTCAGCTCCCATAGTCAATATCCACCCATTTGTCCATGTCCATGGGCCCTTAAAAATTGTTTTCTGATTAGACACTTCTTCTTTCCCCTGTTATCCTCCCCCTACCCATCTGGTCACTGTTAGTTTGTTACTAATTTCCATATCACTGGTTCTATTTTGCTCCTTTGTTTTGTTCATTAGGTTGTACGTATAGGTAAGATCATATGTTTGTCTTTCACTGCCTAGCTTATTGCACTTAGCATAGTACGTCCTAGTTCCAACTATGCTACAGTGAAGGATAGGAATTCCTTCTTTCTTTCTGCTGCATAGTATTCCATTGTGTAAATGTTCCATAGTTTTTCCATCCACTCATTTACTGATGGGCACTTAGGCTGTTTCCAGCACTTGACTATTCTAAATAATGCTGCTATGAACATTGGGGTGCTTATATTCTTTTGAATTGGTGATTCAGGATGCTTGGAGTATAATCCCAGAAGTGAAATTGCTGCATCAAAGGGCACTTTCTTTTTATGTTTTTTGAAGAAATTCCATACTGTTTTCCACAGTGGCTGTGGCAGTCTTCATTCCCACAAACAGTGCACTAGGGTTCCCTTTTCTCTGCATCTTTGACAGCACTTATTGTTTGTTGATATGTTAATGATGGACATTCTGACTGATGTGAGGTGATATCTTGTGGTTTTAATTTTCATCTCTCTGATGGTTAGTGATGTTAAGTATCCTATTATATATTTATTGCCCTTCTGTACCCTTGTCCTTGGAAGTGTCTGTTCAGGTCCTTTGCCCATTTTTAAATTAATTGTTTGTCTTCCTGGTGTTGAGTCATGTGACTTCTTTATATATGCTTGATATGAAGCCCTTATCTGAGGTATCATTGGCAAATATGTTCTTCCATATGGTTGATTCCATTTTTGTTTTGCTGATACTTTCTTTCACTGTGAAGCAGCTTTTTGATTTTGATGCAGTCCCATTTCTTAACTATTTTTGTTTTAATTTAATTTTATTGTTGTTTTATTACATCCATCCACTTTTTTCCTTCCGTCTGTCCCCTTCCCCTCCCACCCACACCACCAAAGTCAATCCTACTTGTTGTCCATGTTCATGGTTTTTCCATACTAGTTCCGTGACTAAAATGCACCCCTTCTTTACCCCATCCTCTCTCCTTCCACCTCCCCACTCCCCTCTGCCCATTGGAGAACTATTCATTGTGTTCATGTATTCGTTTGTTTTATTCATTGTTGTCCTGAAATGGTTGAGATCATATGGTATTTGTCTTTCACTGACTGGCTTATTTCATTAAGCATAATATTTTTTTGTTCCATCCATGTTGTTGCAAAGGTTCGGAGTTCTTTCTTTCTGTTGTGTAGTATTCCATTGTGTAAATGTATCAAAGTTTTTTTTTTTTTTTTTTACTTATATATACTTTTTGTAAATAGTATATATGTATTTTTTTTAATTTAATTTCATCGTTGTATTACATCCATTGCCTTTTGACTCCCCTCGGTCTCCTTCCCCACCCACTCACTCCCCCACAGTCAATCGAACTTGTCCTTGTCCATGGTTCTTCAATACCAGGTTCTTGTCTATACTCCCCTTTTTGGCCTCTTTCTCCCCCACCCCCGCCCCCCTCTCCCTGTGCACTGAAGGCCTATTGACTGTATTCATATATCTGGTTCTGCTTCACTTATTGTTTGTTTTGTTCATTAGTGTCCCATAATGGGTGAGATCATTGGCATTTATATTTCTCTGACTGGCTTATTTCACTAAGCATAATATTTTCAAGTTCCATTCATGTTGTTGCAAAGGGTAGGAGTTCCTTCTTTCTTTCTGCTGTGTAGTACTCCATTGTGTAAATGTACCAAAGTTTTTTGATCCAATTATCCACCGATGGGCACTTGGGCTGTTTCCAGCACTTGGCTATGGTAAATAATGCTGTTATGAACATAGGGTTACATAGGTTATTCTGAATTGGTGTTTCAGGATTCTTCAGGTATAGTTATAGTAGTAGAATTGCTGGATCAAAATGCAATTGCACTTTTAGTTTTCTAAGGAAACTCCATACTGTTTTCCACAGTGGCTGCACCAGCCTGCATTCCCACCAACAGTGCACCAGGGTTCCCTTTTCCCCACATTCCTGCCAACATTTGTTTATTGATATGTTGATTTTTGTCATTCTGACAGGTGTGAAGTGGTATCTTATTGTGATTTTAATTTGCTACTCTCTGATGGCAGGTGATGTTCAGCATTCTTTCAAATGCCTCTAGGCCCTTTGTATGTCTTCCTCAGTGAGTTGTCTGTTCAGTTCCTTTGCCCATTTTTTAATTGGGCTGTCTGTCTCCCTGGTGTTGAGTCACATTAGTTCTTTATATATTTTGAAGATCAAACCTTTGTCTGAGGTATCATTGGCAATTATGTTTTCCCATACAGTAGGTTCCCAATGAATTTTGCTAGTGTTTTCTTTAGCTGAATAGAAACTTTTCAATTTTATATAGTCCCATTTATTGATTTGTTCTTTGATTTCCTTTACTGTTGGTGAATTATCAGTAAACATTTCGGCATAGGATATCAAAAATTTTACTGCCTCTATTTTTCTCTAGGACCTTTACGGTGGCATTGCTTATGTTTAAATCCTTTATCCATTTTGAGTTTATTCTAGTGTATGGTGTAATTTGGTGGTCTAGTTTTACTTTTTGCATGTTGCTGTCCAGTTCTCCCAATGCCACTTGTTCAAGAGACTCTTTTTACTCCATTTTATGTCCCTTCCCCCTTTGTCAAATATTAATTGACCATAGAGTCCTGGGTTAATCTCTTGGCTCTCTATTCAGTTCCATTGATCTATATGTTTATTCTTATGCCAGTACCAGACAATTTTGATGACAGTAGCCTTATAGTAAAGTTTGATATTGGATATGGTGATTACTCCTACCTTTTTCTTCTTTCTCAAGATAGCTGTGGCTATTCAATTTTTGGCTCCATATAAATTTTTGAAGTATTTTTTCTATTTCTGTGAAGTCTGTCATTGGTATCTTCATTGGGATTGCATTAAATCTAAAGATTGCTTTGGGTTGTATGGACACTTTTTTTTAAGATTTTAATTCATTATTTTTTAGAAAGAGGGGAAGGAAGAGAGGCAGAGAGGGAGAGACATCAATGTGTGGTTGCGTTTCACTTGCCTCCAGCCATAGACTTGACTGGAGACCTGGTTTGCAACCTGGTTATGTGCCCTGGCTGGAGAATCGAACCTGCGACCTTTGGGTTCCCAGGTTTGCGCCTTATCAAGTGTGCTACCAGCCAGGGCTGTATGGACATTTTAATGATGTTAATTCTTCCCATCCACGAACATGGTATATGCTTCCATTTATTTGTGTCTTTCTTGATTTCTTTCTTCATTGTTCTGTAGTTTTCTGCATAAAGGTCTTTTACCTCCTTAGTTAAGTTGATTCTTAGGTACTTTATTTTTCTTGTTGCTATGGTAAATGGGATTTGTTTTTTCACTTTTATTTCTGTTGTTTCATTATTGGTATACAAAAATGCTTTTGATTTCTGGATATTGACTTTATACCCAGCTAATTTGCTAAATTTGCTTATTAGGTTGAGAAAATTTTTGGTGGAGCCAATCGGGTTTTGTATGTACACTATCATATCATCTGCAAATAATGACAGTTTGACTTCCTCCTTTCCAATTTGGATACCTTTGATTCCTTTTTCGTCTCTGATGGCTATAGCTAGAACTTCCAAGACAATGTTGAATAGAAGTGGAGAAAGTAGACAGCCTTGTCTCATTCCTGATCTTAGGGGGAAAGCTTTCAATTTTTGTCCATTAAGTATGATGTTGGCTCCAGGTTTCTCATAGATGGCCTTTATGATGTTGAGGTATGCTCCCTCTATTCCCATTTTGCTGAGGGTTTTTATCATAAATGGTTGCTGCACTTTATCAAATGCTTTTTCAGCATCTATTGATATGATCATATGGTTTTCAGCTTTCAATTTGTTGATGTGGTGTATTACATTGATTGATTTACTAATGTTGTACCATCCTCGCATCCCTGGAATGAAGCCCACTTGATCATGGTGTATGATCTTTGTAATATATTGGGGAATCCGATTGGCCAATATTTTGTTGAGAATTTTAGCATCTATGTTCATCAGAGATATTGGCCTGTAGCTTTCTTTCTTAGTTGGATCTTGCCCTGGTTTTGGGATTAGAATAATATTGGCCTCATAGAAAGAGTTTGGGAGTCTTCCT
>PVIW01007581.1:57046-71164 GCA_004026585.1 Noctilio leporinus
GGAGGATAGGAGTTAGTTCTTCTTTAAATGTTTGGTAAAATTCTCCTGTGTAGCCATCTGGTCCAGGGCTTTTGTGCTTTGGGAGATTTTGGATGACTTCTTGAATTTCACTAGTTGTTATTGGCCTATTCAGGCTTTCTGCTTCTTCTGGGTTCAGTTTTGGTAGATTATACCTTTCCAGAAATGTATCCATTTCATCAAGGTTGTCATATTTTTTGTCGTATAGTTGTTTGTAGTAATTTCTTACAATCTTTTGTATTTCTGAGGTATCAGTTGTGATTTCCCCTCTTTCAGTTCTGATTCTGTTTATTTGGGTCCTCTCTCTCTTTTTCTTGATGAGTCTGGATAAGGACTTGTCAATTTTGTTTATTTTATCAAAGAACCAGCTCCTGGTCCTGTCCATTCTTCGAATTGTAGTTTGAATCTCTGAGTTATTTAGTTCTGCTCTGATCTTCATGATTTCCTTCCTTCTACTTGCTCTGGGCTTTGTTTGTTGTTGCTCCTCTAGTTCTTGAGCTTTGTGGATAGGTTGTTTTTATAAACTTCTTGTAACCTTTTTTGGAAGGCCTGTATTGCTATAAATTTCCCCCTGAGAACTGCCTTTGCTGTATCCCATATGTTTTAGGCTGTTGTGTGTTCATTGTCATTTGCTTCCAGGAACTTTTTGATTTCATCTTTGATCTCATTGTTGACCCCTTCATTGCTTAAAAGCATGTTATTCAGTCTCCATGAGTTAGAGAATTTTGGGGTTTTTCCCTTGAGATTGGTTTCTAGTTTCAAGCCATTGTGATCTGAGAAGATACTTTGCATGATTTCAATTTTCCTGTATTTGTGGAGGCTTGTCTTGTGACATACCATGTGGTCTATCTTGGAGAATGATCCATGTGCATTTGAAAAGAATGTATATTTTGCTTCTTTGGGGTAAAAGACTCTGTATACATCAGTTAGGTCCATTTCCTCTAGAGTGTTGTTCAATGCCACAACATCTCTGGGGATTTTTTGTTTGGAAGATCTGTCCGTTGTTGATAGTGGGGTATTAAAATCCCCTACTATGAGTGTGTTGCTGTCTATGTCTTTCTTAAAGTCTTCCAAGATTTCCCTTATATATTTCGGAGCTCCTATGTTGGGTGCATATATGTTTATCAGAGTTATTTCTTCTTGATGGATTGTTTCCTTAAGTATTATGAAATATCCATCTTTGTCCCTTTTTATGGCCTTCATTGTAAAATCTATTTTATCTGAAATTAGTATTGCTACTCCAGCTTTTTTTTCATGTCCATTTGCTGTATATATAGTTTTCCATCCCTTCACTCTCAATCTGTGTTGATCTTTTGTTCTGAGGTGGGTGTCTTGAATACAGCATATGTGTGGGTCATGTTGTCTTATCCATTCGCCTACCCTATGTCTTTTGATTGGTGCATTTAATCCATTTACAGTTAAGGTTATTATTGATTGATACTTACTCATTGCCATTTTCTCCCTTTGTATCCGTATTCCTCTTTGGCTTTCTTTGTTTCTTCATTTTATTTGTTTACTTATTTTTATAACAGACCCTTTAGCATTTCTTTCAATGCTGGTTTGGTAGAGATGTATTCTTTCAGTCTTTTTTTGTCTGGGAAGCTCCTTATTTCTCCTTCTATCTTGAATAAGAGCCTTGCTGGGTAGATTATTCTTGGTTGCAGGCCTTTGTCTACCATGACTTGAAATACTTTTTGCCATTCCCTTCTGGCTTGAATTGTTTCTGTTGAATAATCATTTGATAGTCTTATTGGAGCCTCGTTTTATGTTATTTGTCTTTTCTCTCTTGATGCTTTTAGGATTCTCTCTTTGTCTTTGAAATGAGCCATTTTAATAATAATGTGCCTTGGTGTTGGTCTGTTTGGGTTGATCCTCATTGGGACCCTCTGTGCTTCCTGAACTGGATTAATGTTTTCACTCATCATGTTAGGGAAATTTTCTATCATGACTTTTTTGAACAGGTTTTCCATTCCTTGTTTCTCTTCTCCTTCTGGTATCCCTATGATATGGATGTTGTTACATTTCATGTTGTCCTGCAGCTCTCTTAAACCCTCTTCAGTCTTCTTCAGCCTTTTTTTACTCTCTTGTACTGTCTTGGAGTATTTGTCTACATTATCCTCCAACTCGCTGATCTGGTCCTCTGCTTCCTCTAGCCTACTGTTGATTCCTTCTACTATATTCTTCAATTCAGAAACTGTAGTCTTCATTTCCTCCTGGCACTTATTGATAGTTTCTATGTCCTTTTTAATGCTGCTGTAGTTCTTAGTAAGTTCCTTGTAACTTCCCTGGAGTTCTTTGTAATTTCCCTGGAGTTCTTTGTAGTTCTCCTGGCGTTGTTTATAGTGTTATTTGATGAGGCTGAGCTCACTGAGCTTCTCTAGTATCGTTCTTCTGGATTCCTTATCTGATGCTTCAAGTGACCCTGTTTCATTTTGTGGTCTTTCTTGGGATTCTTCCTTTCCTTTTGGTGATGGACTGATCCTTTTTTTCCCCATTTTCTGTGTCTGCTGTTGCTTGCTTTTTATTTTTTTGCTTTTTCCTTGGGTTAACCTGCTTTTCTTCCTTGCCTTAGTTGAGCACCCTTCTGTGATAGTAGATTTGTGGAGTTCAGTGTTGCATTCTCCCAGATTTTCTCCACTTGTTGTTCTTGGTGTGTCCTTTATTTGGGCTGTCTAGTTGTATTCTGGACCTGTGGGCTGTTCTCCTATAGGTCTCCACTGCCACTGGGCTGTGCTCCCCTGTGTCCAGATGCTGACCACTCCAGTTCTTCAGGACCTGAAGATGTCTCGCGCTCCCTACTCTGTCCTCTAGCTGCTCTGGTACACCATCAGCACTGCTCTCTACTCTGTCGTGATCTGCCTCTTTTTCTTGATCAGGTCTCTGCAGTCTACACTCTAGCTTGTCTTGGAGTGGCAGGGCCTATGATTGTCACAGTCAGGGCTGATTCTGAATGTCAGCCCCCAGGTAGGCTGGGCCTTCAGTAGCCTAGCTTGGTTTTAGGGCTGCTGGTGTTCTGGGGCTGGCATGGTGCTCCCTCCAACTCCTGGGGGAGGTTGCTGCCTGTGATGGGCCCCTGGCACCCCTGCAGGGCAGCCTACAACCTTGCTGGTTCATGCGATGACTGGCCTTTCTCCTGCAGCTCCCGGAGGAGGCAGCCCCCATCTGCCAACAGTGCCCAGGGTCTGCCAACACTACACAGCTTCCCCAGGCAAGGGCCAATCCTCCAAGAAGACCAGCTCTCCAAGTAGTCCTTCACGCTGCCACTGTGATGCATGTCATTCCAGAGCGTTTGCAGTGAGGCCTTTGTTGCTGGCAATGGGCAGGTCTGTTACCCAGCCACAAGTTCCTGGCTAGCAGTTCGGTGTTTCTGTGAGAGCCTGGGGGCTGGTGTGGTTGAGCTAGGCTGGGCCTCTCTCTGGCAAGGGCTTCAAGCTGCTGTTTCTCCAGTGGTCCAGCAGCACCATTTTCGGCCCTCTCGCCACCCTGGCTAGTGCACTTCCCTTCTCCCCACTACTGCTCCCTGCAGGACTCTTCTCCTCTGCCTCTGACCCAGTGAGGAGCTTCCTCTCCCTGTTGCAGGAGCGAGGCTCTCACACAGTCCTTCCCCAGCAGGAGTTCAATTCCTCATTCCCTCTGGTGTTTGCCCTTGCTGCCCACATTTCACTGTTCAGACTTCTAGTCACCAGGGAGCCTAGAGCTGGCTTCAGTTAAAGACACCCCTCTGGGCAGAGCTGCCATTGCCCAGAGCTGACCTCGGCCCTCTGGCTGGTTTGGAACTATCTCACCTGCTCTCCTGTAGGTCTCTGCTGCCTCTGGCCTGTGCTCGCCTTAGTTCAGATGCTGACTGCTCCAATTATTAGGGACTTGAAGATGTCTTGTACTCCCTATCCTATTCTCCAGCTGCTCTGGTGCTTGAGGACACCATCAGCACTACTCTCTACACTGTCACCATCTTTGATCCCATAAAGAGGTTTTAAGAGAGCTGCAGGACAACATGAAACACAATAATATCCATATCAAAAGATTACCAGAAGGAGAAGAGAAGGAATGAAAAATCTGTTCAAAAAAGTAATGATAGAAAACTTCCTTAACATAATGAGTGAACATGTTACTCAAGTTCCGGAAGCACAGAGGGGTCCCAGTGAGAATGAATCTAAACAGACTCACTCCAAGACACATTATAATTAAAATGGCAAAATTCAAAGACAAAGAGAGAATCCTAAAAGCATCAAGAGAGAAACAGGAAATAACATAGAAGGGGGCTCCAATAAGGTTATCAAGTGATTATTCAACAGGAACCATACAAGCCAGCAGGAAATGGCAAAATATATTCTAAGTGATGGGAAACAAAGGCGTGCACCAAGAATACTCTACCCAGCAAGGCTCTCATTCAAAATGGAAGGAGAAAGAAGGAGTTTCCCAGACAAAATGAGGCTTAAAGTATACATCTCTACCAAACCAACATTGCAAAAAATGCTAAGGGACTTGCTTTAAATAAAAAATGAAGAAACAGAGAGAGACAGAGAGGAACACAGGTACAAAGTGGTAAAATGGCAATGAATAAGTATCATTCAATAATAACCTTAAATGTAAATGGATTCAATGCACCAATCAAAAGACATAGGGTGGCTGAATGGATAAGAAAATATTACCCACATATATGCTGTCTTCAAGAGACCCACCTCAGAACAAAAAATCAACACAAATTGAGAGTGAAGGGATGGAAAAATATATATCAAGCAAATGGACATGAAAAAAAAGCTGGAGTAGCAATACTTATTTCAGACAAAATAGATTTTATGATAAAAGCCATAAAAAGAGACAAAGGAGGACATTTCATAATACTTAAGGGAACAATTCATCAAAAAGATAATACTCTGGTAAACATATATGCACCCAACATCGGAGCTCTGAAATACAAAAAGAAAACCTTGGAGGACTTCAAGAAGGATATAGATAGCATGACACTAATAGTGGGGCATTTTAATACCCCATTATCAACAATGGACAGATTTTCCAAACAAACTCACACCAAGGATATTGTGGCATTAAACAACACACTAGAAGAAATGGATCTAACTGCTATATTCAAAACTTTTCACCCCCATAAACAAAATACACATTCTTTTCAAATACACATGGAACATTTTCAAAGACAAACCACATGGTAGGTCACAAGTCAAGCCTCCACAAATTCAGGAAAATTGAAATCATATTAAGCACCTTCTCTGATCACAATGGATTGAAACTAGAAACCAAACTCAAGGGAAAACCCCCAAAACATGCTAACTCATGGAGACTGAATAACATGCTTTTATGTGATGAATGGGTTAACAATAAGATCAAATATGAAATAAAAAAGTTTCTGGAAACAAATAATAATGAATACACAACAGCCCAAAACCTATGGGACACAGCCAAGGCAGTCCTCAGAGGGCAATTCATAGCAATACAGGCCTACCTAAAAAGGCCAGTAGAAGCTTATACAAACAGCCTAAGTATAAAGCTGCAAGAACTAGAGGAACAAAAACAAATAAAGACCAGAACAAGTAGAGGGAAAGAAATCATCATGATCGAAACAGATTTAAATATCTTAGAGATTCAAACTACAATTCCAAGAATCTACAAGTCCAGGAGCAGGTTCCTTAAAAAAAATAAACAAAATTGAGAAACCTTTAACCAAACTCATCAAGAAAAAGAGGGCAAGGACCCAAATAAACATAATCAGAAATCAAAGAGGAGATATCATAACTGATAGGTCAGAAATAGAAAAGATTGTAAGAAATTACTACAAACATCTATATGACAAGAAATATGACAACCTGGGTAAAATGGACACATTTCTGGAAGTGTTTAACTTACCAAAACTGAATCCAGAAGAAGCAAAAAGCCTGTATAGACCAATAACAACTAGTGAAATTGAAGAAGTAATCCAAGATCTCCCAAAGCACAAGAGCCCAGACTGGATGGCTACACAGGTGAATTCTACCAAACATTTAAAGAAGAATTAACTCCTATTCTCCTCAACATATTCCAAAACATCCAAAAAGAGGGAAGACCCCCAAACATTTTCTATGTGGCCAATATTATTCTAATCTCAAAACCAGGTCTAAACACAACTGAAAAAAAAAAAATACTGTAGGCCAATAGCTCTGATGAACATAGATGCAAAGACTCTCAACAAAATATTGGCCAACCAGATCCAGCAATACATTCAAAAGATCATACACCATGATCAAGTGGGTTTCATCCCAGTGATTCAACGATGGTACAACATTCCCAAATCAATAAATGTAATACACCACATCAACAAATTGAAAGACAAAAACCATATGATCATATCAATAGATGCTGAAAAAACATGTGATAAAATATAGCAACTATTTATGATAAAAACATCCAGCAAAATCAAATAGAAGTAGCATACCTCAACATAATAAAGGCCATATATGAGAAAACTGAAGCCAACATCATACTCAATGGGCAAAAATTAAAAACTTTCCCACTAAGATCAGGAACAAGACGAGGCTGCCCACTTTCTCCACTTCTGTTCAACATGATTTTGGATGTTCTAGCCATAGCTGTCAGAGAAGAAAAAGGAATCAAAGGTATCCAAATTGGAGAGGAGGAAGATTATTTGCAGATGACATGATAGTGTACATATGTATTGTGTGCATGTATACATATATATGACATGCAGACACATAATACGTATTTAATAGGTATTTTAAAAATACCTGAAGCATCAAGGTGGCCAGAACCTGACAAAAAAACTACTCTCTAGCTCTGTTCCACTCTGAGTCCTCTATCCTAGCAGGTGGCTGCAGAATTATCTGGAATCTGCTTAGTAATCACCAAAGTGTTTTCCCTCTCAGACCAAAGCTGCATCTCTCTGGTTTAGCTGGGCCACAGAATACATAAGCTTCTAGATACTACTTGAAAATAGTGCCCTTTGCAGCAATTGTGTCACCAATCCAAAGGATATTACTCATTCTGTGAAGAGCAAGGACAGAGACAAATTGCCAGTGAATATCATGAATCCCCTAAAACAGGGAGGCCTGGAGAAAGGGCAGGAGTTCAGCACATTTGTATAAAAGTAAAAATGGATGGTACTTATTTTTCAGCAATCTGAATTTTAGCTGCTTTGGCATCTAAAATTTCCCACTGTTAACTACCTCAGAGCACTGGCTGTTTCTCAGAACTTTTTAGTGAAATATAATCCTAAATGAATAAATCGCTAAAAGTACACCCACATCTTTAACAACAAAACCATCAGATTTTCCAATTTCTGCAATACAGGGCTTGCCTGCAGACTATGCTTATTATCTAAAGAAAGGAGGGAGCACAAAGGCACTGAACAGGGGCAGGAGTAAAACATCCAATTATCATACCTTTTGCTCCTCATTTGTCATTTCTCCATTTATGTTACAAATATTTGCTGTTCCCATAGTGGCAGACAATTCTATGATCTCCTTGCAGAAAGAAATCATGTCTTGTTTTGTTTTGGGATTTTTTGTTTTGTTTTGTTTTGTTAAGACCCGTGAATACAGCATGAAAGAAGATGTGGGCTTGGACTTCCAGGAGGTCACAAGTTAGGGAAGGGGGAGGAAGAGAGAAAGAGAGAAAGAGAGAGAGACAGAGACAGAGACAGAGACTATAACCCAATTAAAATTTATTGGAGAAGGCACTGGCCTGCGAACCCAAACATTGCTGGTTCAATTCCCCACCCAGGGCACGTAACCAGGTTTCCAGCCAGGTCTCCAGACAGGTCTCCAGACAGGTCTCCATCCATGTCCGTAGCTGGATGCAGGTGAAAGGCACCATACATTGATGTTTCTCTCCCTCTCTGCCTCTCTCCCTTCCTCTCTCTTTTAATAAATAAATAAATAAATAAATAAATTTAGTATAAATAGTATGCTGATGGAGATGGTGAAACAGATGCAATGCTAAAACTAAGTGAAAGTACTTAGTTTCAGGGCATGGTGAGAGGCTTCCTAGGTGAAGTAGCATCTAAGATAAAATCAGAAAGGAATAGCACTACATCAGACGAGGTGGAAAGTGTTTATAGGCAAAGGAAAATACATGGTCAAGGGCCTGGGAATAGAAACAGGACATGTTATGGAAATCTAAAGAAACTTAGTCTGGTTGCAGAACCAAGTTCTTACTGTGACTGACAAGAAACAAAAGATTAGTCTAGAGAAAAAGTTGGGAATCTTATTACCAAGCCATGCTTAAAAGTTTGAATTATAATTGCAGCAATGCGAAGCTATTGAAAGGTTTCAAAGTAGCTGGTTATATTTGCATTTTGGATAGATCATTCTGACTGCAGAATGGAAGATGGGTAGACGGAGGAGAGACTGTGCCCACATGGGGAAATTGTTGAAACAGTTTAAGTAAGAGGTGATGGTAAAGACAGGGGAGAATGGAGAAAAAACAGGCATATTGAAGAGGTATTTTAGGAGCTATACTCATCAAGACATGTAGTGTGAAGGAAAAGAAACAGGTCTGGGTATCTCCATTCTCCAGGTTTGAAGTGAGAAATAAGGCAGAGTCTAGAAGGGAAAACAATTCAAATACAGATCAAAAGATTTCTGCTTCCAAGAGTTCCAAGGAGGTGAAAGTGAGTAGCAAGACTCCAAGGAAATAGACTTCTCTTCCTCCTCAGAGTAGGTAGAGCCAGGAAAGCTGTTCCCTGGGTAACCTTGTGGAGCATTATCTATCTGGCAGTAGCTTAAGGGTATCAAGAACTGTGTGCACAAGAATAGTGAGCTCCTATAGGCTAAGTACTGGGACCCCAAATCACTCCATTCTGCTTCCATGTTGTTTGTTCCAATCAAGATAATCTCAGGGACAGGAGTAAGCCAGAGACTAAAGTGGATATGCATAAATTGATTCAATTGGAGGAGACAAAGGCAAAGCAATATTTCACCATTATGTGGGTACACAAATAGCTGTTTCATTTCCTGTAGATTATAGCCAGGTTAAATTGTAGAAAGCAAAGAACTAGAAAATCTCTCCATAGAGCTCAAAGTATTGTGGGTCTTCATCAATCAGTTAGTACCATCCCTTCCAGTAACATATTCTACTCTCTATCCTTTGAACAGTTTTATAGTTAAAGTTTCTGTCTCTACAGTTTTTACTGAGATCCTCTGCTGAAGAAGAAATAAGGTTTTGGTAGAGAATAGGGGCTATGTGCAAAAATGAAAATCTGTATTTCAGTGTGCACTCAAAATTGGTAGTCAGGAGGCATGCCATTACAAAAGATTTTGGCTCCTGGGAGATTCTGATGTTCAGAACTGAGATTGGTTTTGGTTCCAAGTTTTAATATCAGACTTACAGAGATATCCTGAGATTGGTGCCAGAAAAAGCCATTTGCTCCACATGATGGATGCCCTCCTGAAATAATCTTCCTATCCAAATGTCATCTTACAAAGGGGATGGATGTAATACAACAACAATAAAATTAACTTAAAAAAAGAGCATTAAAACATGAAAAACATAAAAGAAATTAAGCAATCAACTAACTCACCTTTCTGAAAAGCACACATAAGTTTAGAGAAATGATACTTAATTTAAGGAATAGCACTATTCATAGCAAGATATATATTAATCCTTATAGTACAAAAATGGTATCAGATTCATACCACTGCTCAAATGATTGTGGATTGCTATTTGCAAAATAAGCAAATTGCTCTAAAATATAAATGTTTTAAATATGTTTAAAAAAGTATTTTTACAAACCTCACCTCAAATACAAAAGTAAAAGCTGTCAACTTTGATATATTAAGAGGACAATTCAAGCAGCAGCTATTTGTATTTTATTTTTTGACATCTTTTTTCCCTTTGGATTTATCACAATTTCTCTATTATACCCTTTTCTAGGTCAAACATCTGTTGCATAAAAATATAAACTATTTCACATTTTCAATTTTACAACTTCTATTTTCATTGTGCTGCAGCAATACAATGCAGTTATTTTATTTCCCTTCCTAAAATGTCATTATGGTCAATGGTGTCAATATTCTATGGATGAAGGAGTCTCCAAGCAGATTGTGACACATTGTTGAGGCTTTTCATGTCAAGAATGCTTGTGTAGGTTCTGATATGATAAGCTACAATAACTCCAAAGGAGAAGTTACTGTTTATCTTTAAAACAGAAACCTGATTATGTCATGGATAACCAGAAAACTTCCTACCACCAGATTTGTGTTTGTCCCTGTCTTAGAATCTCTGGTAAATAAGAAATGTGGGTGAAATCATTCCTACAGTTTTGTTGTAATGTTTTGTAATGTTTTGAGGAAGAGATGCTATTAAAAAGAATCAATCTTTTGACAAATGACCAAGTTACTATAGCTAAAAATTACCAAATCCTTAACCCTTCTGACCTCCTTTTTGTTTGGAACACATGCTATTTTATCCTTCTTCCTTAAAAGCTCTTCCTCTTCCCCCTCCTCAACTATCTAACATCTACATATTATTCAGATTTCAGTTCTGCTGTCATTATCACCCTTAATCACTTCCCTTATAGAATAGATCAAATCCCCTTGTAATCTCATTATACCACCCTTAATCACTTCCCTTACAGAATAGATCAAATCCCCTTGTAATCTCATTATACCACATACCTTTCCTTTTTTGTACTTACCATAATTGCAATTTCAATTACATTGTACAATCATGGAGCTGAAACTTCTGTAGGCACCATGTCTAATTTACTACCCACTATATTCCTATTTTGTTGGAACAAAATGGACACTCAATAATTATTTGATGAATCATCAAACTCTCTGTTCCTGTACTGGTCATAACCAGCAGTATTAGCTGCTGTGACACATAACCCCAAAATCTCAGTGGCTTAACACAGAAGACCTATTTCTCATTCATATCGGAATCCAATGTAGATTGGGCAATTCTCAGTGATGGCTCTTTTCCATGTGATGATCCAGGGATTCAGGTTTCTCCCATGTAGTGATACTGCAGTTCTTAACATATAATTTCCATGGTCTTTTAAAAGAGTAAGAGAGAATGGGCACTTTATCAGGATATTTTAGAGCCAGATGCAAAAAGGGTACACTGTCACTTCTGCCCACATTCTATTGGTCAGATTACAGTCACATACCCCACCATGATCACAAAGGTGGCTGGGAAATACAGTTTTCCTATGTGCTCAGGGAGAAAAAACAGGATTTGTGACTGTCCAGTCCATCTTTGCCACATTTGGCTATAACTTTCCATCTTCTATAATCATGTGACTACATTAGTCAGAGCTTGCTGGAGAAACAGAACCAGTAGGATTTGGTTCACACAGTTGTGGAAGCCAAGAATGTCCATAATCTGCCATCTGCAAGCTGGTAGTGTAATTTGGTCTCAGTCTAAAGACCTTAGAATTGGGTCCTGATAGAGTAAGTCCTTGTCCTAGTCCAAAGCCTATCCAAGGGCAGGAGAAGATGGATACCTCAACTCAATCAAAGAGAATGAATTCACTCTTTCTTTGCCATTTGTTCTATTCAGGTCCTAAGGATTTGAATACTGCCCACCTGCATGGATTATGGTGATCTTTCTCAGTCTACTTATTCAAAAGCAAATATTTCAAGAGACACCCTCACAGATATATACAGAAATAATGTTTTACTAGCTATCTGAGAATCCTTTAGCTTTGTCAACATGACATATAAAATTAACAATAAGAAGTACCAATAAGAAATCTAACCAAACAAACCCTAAAACATTCTGCCTTCTTCCTCTCCTTACCCCCATACCCTACCTTAGCCATTCCTGATCTCAAGTAGAAGTTGGGGGATTTAAATTATGGGTTTTTTTTTTCTTTCTTTCTTTCTTTTTTTTTTTTTTTTTTTGTTAAATCTTGCCTAAGGAGCAAGTAAATACTTACAGAACTGAATTATGTGACACAAGTCATATTCCCTGATCAGAACCCTTTATCAGGTCCCCATGGCTTACAATGTTTTCCATAATTTAGTCCTTAATGTCTTTCCAAAAGCAATCAACTTTGTGTAAGGTAACTTGCTTCATTTTAAATATTCATGTTAAATTTTGGCATTCTGCTTCAAGTTACACCCCTGGATGTTTAAATTTAATGTTTTCCTTGAAATTTTTAAATACAATTGTTGTTCCAAGAAGGTGCCCTGCCTTTATCCAATGATTTTATTTTTTTAAAGAGTTTATTACTTTTTAGAGAGAAGAGCAGAGAGAGAGGAAGAAAGGGAGATAAACACCAATGTATCTTTGGTTGCCTTTCACCTGCCTCCAGCTGGGGATCTGGCTGGAGACCTGGCTTGCAACCTGGTTATGTGCCCTGACTGGGAATCAAACCAGTGACCCTTGGGTTCACAGGCCAGCATCAATCTACTAAGCCACACCAGTCAGGACTGTTATCCAATGATTTTAGATGCTACCTGGGACCAAACAGGAAGATGGCGACAGAGAAGAGAGCAGTGCTTATGGTGTTCTCGAGTACCAAAGCAGCTAAAGAACAAGATAGGGAGTGTGAGACATCTTCAGGACCCTAGGAATTGGAGCAGGCAGCATCTGGACACAGGGGAGCAAAGCCCAAGGCAGAGGAGGCCAGCAGGACAGTAGGTGAGGTGTTCGCAACCAACTGGCTGGCGGGCCGAGGTCCCCTCTGGGCAGTGGCGGCTTTGCCCAGAGGGGCGCGTTTGACTGAGGCCAGCTCCGGGTTCCCTGGCGACTGGAGGTCTCAACAGTGAAGTGCCTGCGGGGAGGGCAAACACCCTAGGGAATGCGGAATTGAACTCTTGCAGGGGAGGGACTGTGTGAGAGACTCACTCCGGCAACGGGGAGAGGAGGCTCCCTTCGGGGCTAGAGGCAGAGGAGAAGAGTCCTGCGGCAAGCCAGAGCAAGGGAGCGGGGAAGTACACCTGCCGGGGTGGCGAGAGGGCTGAAAACAGTGCTGCTGGGCCACCAGGGAAACAGAAGCTGGAAGCCCCTGTGAGGGGGGAGGCCCAGTCCTGCGCAACCACACAGGCCCCCGGGCTCCGCTGAAACTCCAAATGGCAAGCCGGCGAGCTGGGAACTAGTGGCGGGGGCAAGTGACCACCATTGCTGGAGACAAAGGCTGCACCGCCCACGCCTGGGAGGGGCTCATCACAGAAGCCTCTTAAAGGACTCCTCGGAAAGCTGGTTGGCTTGGAGGAGTGGTGCCCATCCCGGAAGGGCAGGAGAGTGTAGGCAGACCCCAGACAGTGTTGACGGAAAGGGGCGGCCTCCTCCCAGAACTGCAGGGGCGGGACTAGGGCCAGTCTTTACAGGAACTGGCAAAGTTGCAGGCTGCCCTGCAGGGGTCCTGGGTGCTCATCAAGGGCAGGAACCTCCACCAGGAGTGGGAGGGGCCACCCTGTGGGCTCCAGAATACCCGCATCCCTAACACCCAGCCAGGCTGCCGAAGGCCCAGCCTACCTGGGGGCAGACACTCAGAATCAGCCCTGAATGTGACAATCAGAGGCTCTGCCACATGCCAAGACAGACTAGAATATAGACTATAGACTGTAAAGTCCTGACCAAGAAAAAGAGGCAGCCTCAAGAAAGGGATTGCTGCCAATCTCAAGCACCTGAGTTATACCGAGAGCAATATGAACTATTAAGCCCCAACATATCCTTTGCAAAAGTTACTTCTCACATATTCTTAATCTCCCCCATACCTCAATCCACCTAAATACCCAAGATCCTCCCCCTACTCTTGAATTAAAGTCTATTCACTCTGTGGCTATAACGCATTCCCAGTCCTCAATGTAAGTATTCCTCCCTTCCCCAGCCACCTAAACCCTTTATTCTTTTCTTCCTTCCTCTTTTTCTTTTTCTTTTTTTTTTTTTTTAACTTTTTTCTTTTCCTTTTCTTCCTGGTAAAGCCCACAGGTTCTGGCTCCACCTGGATCAATCAGAAATCATAAAGGGGGAACAGACACCTAAAATCTTTCTTTATTAATATTGATTTATCTTTGTCTTGTGACTTTCTCCCACTTTTCATTTCTTTCTTTTCTCTTTCCCTTTCCCTTTCCCTTTCCCTTTCCCTTTCCCTTTCCCTTTCCCTTTCCCTTTCCCTTTCCCTTTCCCTTTCCCTTTCCC
>PVIW01007582.1:0-70960 GCA_004026585.1 Noctilio leporinus
CACTTGGCTATTGTAAATAGTGCCGCTATGAACATAGGTGTGCATAGGTTCTTAGGAATTGGTGTTTCAGGATTCTTTGGGTATAGTCCAAGTAGTGGAATTGCTGGATCAAAAGGCAGTTCCATTTTTAGTTTTTTAAGGAAACCCCATACTGTTTTCCACAGTGGCTGCACCAGCCTACATTCCCACCAACAGTGTACCAGGGTTCCCTTTGCCCCGTATCCTCGCCTTTGGCTGTCCTTTCTGACCTCGCCTTTCTGTGGTCTCCTGCGCAACTTGGGGACAGAAGTGGGAAGCACATTCTTTATTAGTCCACTAAGGACTGCCTGGCCTTTGAGGTCAGGGACTAGAATTCTGCCAGGTTGTTATTCTCAGAAGACAAGTGGATGACTACATCCCTGCTAAGAGATAGTTTAATCTGTCTCTCATTTCCATCACTTCTTTGGACGAAGAAAAAAGAAAAAATAAAAGATTTTAACATTTTTAAAGCTAAGAGCTACCAACAGGGTCAATTCTTCATAAAGGAGTTTACATGGGGAGCTTCCAACTACCTACCTACACACACACACACACACACACACACACACAACACAACACAACACACACTTCCTCTAATGCTTTTATGTACAGCAAATGAGACCTGAATGAATATCAGGTAAACCTAAAACAGGAAAGAATCCTTAAAATGGGTCTCAGGAGAGTGTTTATGGGAAGGGGAAAGGGCGGACCCTTAGTTTGGCAGGCATAGGAAGAAAGTCTTGAATGAACTGACTACATGTAGGCAGGGCCCAGGATTGTCTATATATTTGCTTTTTAAAGTACCTGGTTATTGCCCCAGCCAGTGTGTCTCAATTGGTTTGGTGTCATCCTGCAAAGCAAAAGGCCCCTGGTTCAACTCCTGGTCGGGGTGCGTACATGTGTTGAGCTGGGAAAAACCCTTGCAAATAAAGGCTTCCCTTTGCTCTGGAGGTAATAAAGCTGTAATATATGCGACCTTTAGCAGGGAACTTGGCAGAAAGGCAGCTGGAGGTTGTTTCCTAGAAGCAGTATACATTCAAATCTTAAATGAACTGCAAAGTACATGCCCATCTGCAGTAAATGTTGCTACAGGTGTAGGATGCTGTGGTTTCTCTCTCTTTCTCCCTCACTTCCCCTCTCTCTAAACATAAAGTCTTTTTTTTTTTTTTTAATTAAGAAATAAAGTACCTGGCTGATCTTTAGCTCCATGTCCTGGACATTTGTTGATTAGTTTCATCCTAGAGATTATCTCTGGCTCCCAGAAGTATGGCTCCAGATAAAGCTTGCTTGATTATTTTTTGGATGGTTCACACAACTACTTCTTAACATTCCCTGCTTGGGTTCTGGAGAGAGCTGTTACATAACATGGCCTTCTTTCTCTTTCCTCCTCACTCACTCCCATGTTTCAAATTCAGATTTGTATCCCAGGGTCTACTGCAGAGCTCGAGGACTCAGCAACTGGAGCAATTCCTGGGGGTCCTTGGAAGCTACTTGGGCCTGGATGTCAATAACAATGTACTTATTTCAGCTTCCCCATCAAGTGCTGCAGGATCCCGTCCTGCTCTGAGGTCACAGCAAGCTTCTTTTGGGGCCAACATCATTTTCTGCATGCATGTCTTTATACGTAATTTTCAGTAATGCTTTGCAGGCAGCTGCCTTCCTACATAGGATCAGCTGGCGGAACTGCAGGAAACCACATGGGCCAGAAACAAAAAGACACTTGCGGTATTGTTTAGAGAACACATGTAAGATGTTAGAAACCACAACATCCTACACCTGTAGCAACATCTACTGCAGAAGGGTATGTACTTTGCAGTTCATTTTAGACTAATGCATACTGCTTCTAAGAAACAAACTCAGGCTGCCTTTCTGCCAAGTTCCCTGCTGAAGCTGATTACCCCTGAAAGGCCACATATATTACAACTTTATTACCTTGGAAGCAAAGAGGAGACTTTATTTGAAAGCATTTGTCCTCACTCAAGCCAGGGTCATCAGCTGAGGGTTTTGTGAGAGAACTTTTGGCCCCAGAGATTCTGCTTGCTCTTTCAAAGTGAACAAGAAATCAAAACATATTCTATAGGGCTTATGCCTAACAAGAAGCAGATCCAGCTAGTTACTACTTTCTCACTCACTATTATTGTCCAAAAGTAGCATTTACCACCTCAGTATGAATTCTACGAAAAACAGGTTAGCTCTGTTAGTTTCAACTCCCTCCTAGTTGTGTTTCTGAGTATGGATCCTGCGCCTACTGCTGTATCCAGAGAACTCACTGTCCAACAGGAAACTTTCTTTCCGCTGACTAGGGTTTGTGCACCTTATCAAACAGAGATTTTATCTTTATTAGTTTCCTATTTTAACCCAAGCTATAAACACCATAACCATTAATAGTTTCACCGTTCAGAATATATGAATGTTCTCAAAATTGATGACGAGCTACAATTTTGGGCAAGATCCAAGACCGCAAACCCTTGTGTGCCGAGACCCAGAGAGGCAGTGAGGCTGTGAGGCTGTGAGCAGTGGGAGTGCTAGTTACAGAATGCCAGCTGCCTCTTAGGAAATATTTTGAAAGGTAGGGACTCTTTGGGAACTGTTTTCATTTTGTATTGATCCTTAGTCTTTTTGTCTAAGCCAAGTTCTACACAGCAATACTGTAATGGCTTCACGAAAGCTACCCTGAATGTTTTTCTATTAATTTTGTCCCTGAGCACCTTGAATGAATCTGTCTGATGGTCAGTTTTCTGACAAGGCCCTCTCTCTAGTCTTCTCAGAGTTGCAGCGAGGACCAGATATGTCTTCTATGGAGAACATAAAGTGATTATAAATGTAAGATCCCTTTTTGCTTTTAAAGTTAAGAGAAGATTTATTCAATTACCCATACAGAACCACAGAGTAGAAACACAGGTTGCCTGTCACTAGTGCTTACTTAAGGCGCCACCCCACACAACTTACAGGCGTGCTATTCTACCATAGGCCACGCTATTAAGACAGAGAGTCAAAGCAGCTCTACCTAATACATAGAAACAAACATAAGGAGGCTGCCAAAATGAGGAGACAAAGAAACATGACTCAAATGAAAGAACAGAACAAAACTGCAGAAAAAGAACTAAACAAAATGGAGACAAGCAATCTCTCAGATGCAGACTTCCAAACACTGGTGATCAAGATGCTCAAAGAATTCACTGGGCACTTCAATAGCATGAAAACGACCCAGGTGGAAATGAAGGTTACGTTAAGTGAAATAAAGAAAAATCTACAGGGAACCAACAGCAGAGGAGATGAAGCTGAGAAGCAAATCAATAATTTGGAACATAAGGAAGAAAAAAAAAAGCATTCAATTAAAACAGCAAGAAGAAATAGGAATTCAAGAAAATGAGGATAGGCTAAGGAGCCTCTGGGACACCTCCAAATGTGCCAATATCTGAATCAGTGGAATACCAGGGGGAAGGGGAAGGGCAAGAAGTTGAAAACTTATTTGAAAAAAATAGTAAAAGAAAACTTCCCTAATTTGGTGGAGAAAATAGATATATAAGTCCAGGAAGCACAGAGAGTCCCACATAAGATAGAGCCAAAGGCTATCACTTCAAGACACATCATAATTACACTACCAAAGTTTAAAGATAAAGACAGAATCTTAAAAGCACAAAGAGAAAAGAAGAGAGTTACCTACAAAAAAGTTTGCATAAGACTATCAGCTAGTTTGTCAAAAGAAACTTTGCAGGCTAGAAGAGACTGGCAAGAAGTATTCAAAGTGATGAAAAGCAAGGACCTACACCAGGTCACTCTATCCAGCAAAGCTATCATTTAGGATGGAAGGGCACATAAAGTGCTTCCCAGACAAGATAAAACTAAAGAAGTTCATCATCATCTGCCCCTTATTATATGAAATGTTAAGGGACTTATTTAAGAAAAAGAAGATCAAAATTCTGAACATTAAAATGGCAATAAATTCACAACTATCAACCAAAAACAAACAAACAAACAAACAAACAAACTAAGCAAACAAACAGAACAGAAACAGAATCATAATGCTGGAGATTACTATGGAGGGTTATCAGTGCTGGGAGTCAAGAGGAGAGGAATTTGGGAAAAGGTCCAGGGATTAGGAAGTACTAATTGGTAGGTATAAAATAGGGACATGTTTAGAACAGTATAGGAAATGGAGTAGCCGAAAAATTTGTAAGGGAAGGGGGATTGCTGGAGGGAAGGGGTACGGGGTGGAAGGAGTGAAGGGGGAAAAATTGAGACAACTGTAATAGTGTAATCAAGAAAATATTTTAAAAATAAATCATCAAATGGTACCTATGTGCTCAATTAATGGTAGGTATTTTTATTAATGAGTATTGCATTGTGGCACTCACGTGACAAGTAGTCTGGATATTTATTAGTTTCAGGTTTGATGAATACAATGCTTCAATGACATCATCAAGTACCCAGATTCTTTTCATCTTTCTTCTCTGCCATCAATATATTTGAATTCTCTCCTTGATGAGATAACTGCTGCAATTTGGATCATGGGGTCCTCATACAACTGCATAAAAAGGCTGGGTTAAAGGGTAAGTTCCTTCTTTATACCCGTCTTTGAGGTGAAGAAAACCTTCCCATTCCCAGCAGACTTTTCCACAGATTTGCGTGATTTGAAGTGTGTTATTCATCCATTTCTAACCTGATCATTGTTAGGGTGTGGGGAATTATGACTTGTTGGTTTAGATTAATTAAGGCTGCACCTTGGGATCGGGGAAAGGCATGGAGTTCCAGAAGTATCTGACCGTGTGATGCACTGAAAAAAATTATGAAAAAAAGATAGGGATGACTGTTGGGTAGGTCAAGGGTATGTGTTACAGGGTACAGAGAGATGAAATTTTGAGAATTGTACATGTCTGAAAATGCTTTTAATTCTGTCTGTATACTTGACGAGTAGTTAAGGTGGATATAGAATTCTTGATTGGAAATTATTTTTCCTTAGAACTATGAAAGTATTGCCCTATTTTCTTTTTACATCTACTGTTATTTTTGAGTAGTTCAATGTCATTCTGATTCCTAGCTTTTGGTGTGGGACCTGTTTTTCTTTATGGATAAGTTTTGGAGTTTCTATTAATGTGTGAGTTTCTACAATTTCATGATTATGTTCTTTGTCATTCTTTGTGCCAGGCACTCAAATAGACCCTCCTAGTCTGAAAAATTATCCCAATAAGTTCTAGGGAATTTTCTTGTACTTTTTTTTCCTAATCCCCCCACACCCATCCCATTTTCTCTGTACTTCTTACTGGTATTCAATTTGGGTCCTGGATTTCTTATATTAATCTTCTAGTTTGCTTATCGTTTCTCCCCTATTTTCCATCCCTATGTCCTTTGTTCATTTTTGGAAGATTTGTTCCACTTCATCTTGGCTTTTTTACTGAATTTATTTCTGCTACTTTATTTATTTATATTTTAAAATTAAATTTATTGCAGTAACACTGGTCAATACTGCTACCATAGTTTTAATTTTAAAAAATTATTTCTTATTTAATGTTTCTTATTTAATGTTTCTTTTTTAGAGCATCCTTTTCTAATTCCATAGATTCTATACCTTTTCTTATCTCTCCAAGGATTTTACTTGAAGAATTTAGTTGTTTGTATAAATATGTATGTGTGTGTGTGTGTGCATGAGTTTCTTTACATTTTTCTCTTAATTTCTTTCAAATTTCCTTTTTGATTTTTGCATTTTGTTAAAGGTTCTTCTTAAAATACCTGTGATTCTTCTTCACTTTCTCATATGTAAAAGGAAAAAGCATATTATCTCACTTCATTATCTACCCATAAAGTAAATTGTTGTATTAGAGCAGAGAGGAATGCCAAAGGCTTCACATTATGATATGGTATCCCACGTGAAATTGAGAGCAGTCATTGCTAATGTTTATTTACTAAGTGCATGTTATTCTATTTAACCCTAATAATTCTGTAATGTAGGTATTATTATTTTCCTCATTTTCCAGGTGAGGAAACTTAAGCTCTTAGGATTATGTAACATGTCCAGGGACATACAGCCAGAGAGTGGTGAACACGAACTCTTAGCCACAATACTATACTGCCTCTTAGTATATGAAATTTGTCCTTGGCATTGGCCCACCTCCTCTCTCTCTCTTTCTGGCCCACCTTTTAGTGGTGTTGTCACTCCCTAATTCCTTGGTATACTCCTGTTTCCTTAGGTACCCTCACTTTGTTTTTGTTTTTTAAAGAATTTTATTATTTTTTTAAAGATTTTTTATTCATTGTTTTTAGAGAGAAGGGCAGGGAGGGAGGAAGAAAGGGGGAGAAACATCAATGTATGATTGCCTTTCACCTGTCTCTAGCTAGAGACCTGGCTAGAGACCTGGCTTGCAACCTGGTTATATGCCCTGTCTGGGAATTGAATCAGCGACCTTTGGGTTGGCAGGCCGGTGCCAATCCACTGAGCCACCAGCCAGGGCCTCACTTTGTTTTGATCCATCCTTATTACTTCTCAAAGTCCACTGCCTTACCATGTTTCCTCTCCATTTCCCTATATGCTCCCCAATTAAAATTTTAATTCCTTCAATGGTACTATCTCAATTTGGGTTCAGAAGTAAAAAACATCTATTTACATAATTTAGAATGAAGCAGGATGAGCGAGGGAAGGGTTGGTACCTCCACCTACCACTACCATCCTAATTATTAGCATTTTTAAAAGGGATGTATCAATTCTAGTTAGTTGTAGAATCAACATAGGTAACATGTCTTGATCTGGCACTGTGCTATGAGATAAGCACAGACAACTGGTCTTAATCCTTGTCCCCAGGGGTTAAAACTTAAGTTGAGGGGATAATTTACCTAGAAAAATAAGTGGAGTCCATCAGTTTACTTGTGTGCACTGTTTGAGACAGTTAACATCTTAAAGTCGGTGACTGCTTGACATCTTAAAGGCGACTTGATTTTCTAAGTACATGGAGATTTCAGAGGACAGTGTAGGCTTGGCAGGGCAGCCAGGTCTGCAAGGGTTAGAAATACCTATAAGTTGCCAGAGGGCCTGTGTGAAATCTAGAAAAGGGAAGCTGATGAGTAAGTGTGTGTGTGTGTGTGTGTGTGGAGGGGGCGCAGGGAGAGTTATGAGAGGTGACCTAGTGCTGTCCTCGCTTAGGTCACCAGAAATACAGGAGTGTAACAGCATCCTCCACTTCTGAAAGGCAGTGCTCTTTAAAGCAAGGATGAGGAAATGCAGGAGTCAAGTCACACCGGTTCCTCCCAGTTCTTAACCTTCTTGGTTCTCAACAGCAAACAGAGCTGCAGGGAAAGAGGACTTCTTCAGAGCCCTGCTCTCCTGACCTTTCGAGTGTTTTTAAATGAAAGCGCTTTCTTTTAATATTTGGAAAATCTGGAAGGAATAAGATAAATCAATGCCTTAAGCTTCACCAGCGTCAAGTTTAGTCATTTTTCTTGAACCGAATTCCCCACAGTGTTTAAAGAGCAATAAGAGAGCGGAGCTGTCAGCATGGGAAGCCAGTCTTCTAGACTTCAGGATGAACTAGTAGATCGACTTTTATTCAAAACAAACAACCAATCCCTTTCCCACTTATCTTTGGCTTTCAAAGCCGGCACCCAGCCACAGACTGAACATGCCTCCTTCCTGTCGGAGTGGGCCTTCCAGACCTCGCTCCTAGGAGGGGTGAGCCATTCTCCTTTCCCTCGGGCACATACTCATTGGGGGCACCCCTGTCCTCCGTGGTCAGGAGAAACTAATGTCCGGGAACGCGAATCCAGGTCCCCAAAGCCCCACAGCCCAGGGCGCGGAAGAGGCCCGGGTCCGCCAAGCCACAACCCATGTCACGCACGCCTGGCCCGTGCCGCTGCGATGGTCCCCGCGGGGTCTGTGTCGCTTTAATAAAGCTGGACAGACAATTTCTCACAGACCAGCAGGTCTCCCCGGGGCAGGCTGGCTCCCTCCGGAGTCAGCGGGAGGAGTTTGAGAGGACAGCCGAGGGCGGAACGGCAGGGCCTCGACTTCCCGGGCCTCCAGGACGCCAGGCAGAGCGTCTGCCTCGTGTAGGTGCCCCCGGAGCGGCCCGGGCTCATTTTCCACTCGACTGCTGCGCGGCCGAGCTCTAAACCCAACCTGACGTGGGCTCATTCATTTGGCAGCGACTGGAAGGCTGGGCCCTGGCAGCGCAACCAGGAGGCCTTTGTGCGCCCAGGGTCAGGTCAGAGGGCGGCCGAAACACCGCTGAACCCTGCACGCGCTCCCTCCCTGGCCCCGGCCGCTTCCTCCCGCCGCACCGCCCCGCGCCCGGCCTCCCGCCTCGCGGCCGCTCCGGCGCGGCTTCCGGAGCCCCGGAGCGCGGCCCCCGGCCGCTGTTGTGCAGCGGCCCAGCCCTTTGTCCAGCACCCCTGTCCTGCTTTAGCCAGCAGGGTCCAACGGGCGGGACCGACGCCGCCTGACGCCTCCCGCCACGGAGAGCCAGTTTCGGGGGTGCAGGCCGGGTCCTGCCCGCTGCCTCCCCGCAGTCTCCGCGCCCTACCAGAGCCTGGCGCCAAACCCGCCGGGCTGTGACCGCGGCCCTCCCGGCCCAAAGCCTTTTCGGGTGCCCAGAGGTCTGGTCCTGGGGTCACTAGAGAGTTTTCTTGAGGATTTGGGCCTGGCAGGCGCTAGGCTGGGCCGGGGCTATTATTTACGCACATGGCCAGCCCTGCGCTCCTTGGCCACCAAGGCGGGCGTGCTGAAGGGGCGCGCACCTGGGTGCGAGATGGGGGGCCGGAGCCTCAGAGCGGGCCGTGGGCTCTGGAGGCTGGAGAGCGCCTGCTGGGTTTTCTTTCCCTTCCCCACTTTTCTCGACTAGCAGATTGGGGCTTGGAAGCCTTGGCGCTGGGATCCCCCACCCAGCGGCTCCGTCCTTCACAAAGGCCTGAAACCAGGCAGAGGGGAAGGGGAGGAGGGGCTGTTCTGCTTTCTACAAGGGGCTCCAGCGCAGATTAATTAGATTAATTTTAGCAAGTTTCGCAAAAACAAAGCAGCCTCCTTCTGTGCCTTTAGGTGACTTTTGTGACATTTAGCAGCAAGGAAAACTATTTCCTCTGCCATTCAGGGCTAACCACGTGTAATTGGCCTAGAAGTCTGTTGTATTTGGGGGAACTGTTTGCGATATCCCATCTGTTTTCATCTCACGGTTCAAACGAGTCTGTGTTTACCCTTCTGTCGGGGAAATTGGTTTACATGCGCAGCAATTTCGGTGCGACACCGAAATATTCCCTTGAACTAATGCTACGGGTCCGACAGGCTTTGTACTGCTAATAACCCTCCATTACGTCTGTCAGGAGACATTTACACTGCCTCTTGGTCGGTCCCATCAAGGAAATTAAGATTCTGGGTTTATCTTAACTATTTGAAAATCAATTGGTCTTTGGCGATGGCCAGAGGCTCAGACGCGTAGGTTGGGGGAGGTGGCCTAGCGGAGGGAAGCGAGCAGGTCACCGAAGTGAAGCCCGGAGGCATTCCGGCTTCCTTGGGGTGGGCTAGGCTGACACGAGCAAGCGCCCGCAGCTCTGTTCTCCCGCCCGCCGGGTGGATGCATTTGCGTCTCTTCTCTTCTCCAGGATTCAGAGCAGTGGGTCCAGACCCCCATGCGACAGATCATGGACCCTTAGAGAAGTGGCGTGAGCCCAGGAGAAACGGGTCTCTTCCCGGGGATGTTTAGCAGACTGAGGATGGATGGAGGCATAGGTGTTCCTAGGAGAGTCAAGTCTCCTTCCCGGGGCTCGGGGGCATGGAAAAGGACCCGATCGGTGGAGCGTGAAGCGAAGGGCAGAGGTGGTGTCGGTGGGTGGCTGTCTCAGTCTGGCCCTTGGTGAGAGCCTGCGGAGGCCCACCCGCAGGGAGGAGCTCGGAGCCGCCAGGCAGCTGCACAGGGGGCTCCTCACGCCGGGGAGCATGGCTGGAGCCGCGCCTCGGCCATCCTGGGGCTGAGTAATCGGAGAAATTGCTTTGAAAGCGCGTGGGCTGCCTGGCCCAGAGGCCCGTAATCAGCCCCTGGCAAGTGTGCAAATGCTGATTTTGCGGGTGTTACTTAATCCACGCAGGCAGTGAAAAGCCTCGGGCGGTGGCAGGCTCACCTCCCACCATCAGGCTTCTTGGTCTGTCCTGAAGAACAGACCCAGCGACCAGGACACTGTGGGATGACGGGTAAGGGGTATATGTCTGATGTTGGGGCTTCTTTGGCCTTAAGTTGGGGGACTGAAAAAATAATGTGAAAGTAAAGCTGTTGGCAGTCACTACTGTGACTACTGTGGCCTTAATTTGGGCCATTGTCCCAGTGCCCTGCTAGAAATTAGCCATTTCCTCTGCATCTCATGGTAAGTTACTCTTTCATGGGGAGGAGAAGTTGGGAGAGAAATGAATTACATAGTACCAAATATGACCAAGACTGTCTCCCCCACAGTGCCAAGGGAGCTCTAGTCAGTTGCTGGGTTAAACCTCAATACTAGAAACAGTCAAAACTGTGTGGAAGGTGGTGGGATCAGTCAAGGGCTCCTCTACAAAGCAAGCCTCCAATGTTAGCCTTCCAGGTTAGAGAAGTGACCTTTGCAAACTCCATTAGGGTGGAGGCCTGTTTGTGCAGGAATGGAGGAAAACAAAGATAAAGTGTCCACCTTTTCCAAAGGTGGAAGGAAATAAGCTCCCACACACCCCTTATGCAGGCCAGACATCAGTTCCTCCACCAACTTCTAGTTCCTATTTCATTTTACTTATGCGGAGTCTGTGGGGGAAAAAAGGAGTGAAAATTCCAACCCCGCCCCCAACCGAAGAAACAAAAATTTTGATTTACATAAATACTTGGCCTTAGGTTTAAATAGGGGGCAATCTCTCTCTTCAGAACCTTGAACATTTTTTTTTCTGTGGTACTTTCCATACTTTCCACACACACACACACACACACACACACACACACACAAAAAAAAGGAAAGAAAACAAATTGACAGAGGATGTGAGAAGATCCCAGCTCTAGAAGCTAGATTAAGTCAGTTAGTAAAGATGATCGGGAAGGTTTGTCCTGAAAAGCAATGATTGTAACATTACAATTCTGCTTCTTATTCATGGTCAGCATAGCCACAAAGCATGAAGAAAGACAATAGGATCTGAGAGTATAGTGCTCACATGTCCAGAGCTATCATAAACATAGGGTCTTAATTTAACACAGTTTCTTAGTAGAGGCTGAGGGTGCCTTACCAGTTGTCATTCCTTGTGTTTGTTTTCTTTTGTCCTGCTTACCCATCTAGTATAACTCCCTAAACTTACACCAGAGACTCCTCACATAATTTGTTTTTGAGAGACTGCTATTTACTCTGCGCTGTACTGGTACAAAAGGAACATATGTTTCTAGCCCATTGGGAGCTTCGAACTTGCTTGGGGAAAAAAGACTTAGAAACTTAAGGGTATTCATATCCATGAAGGTATCAGAAGGGCTTGTACAGTATGATTGAGGGAACAGAATAAGGAGGCTACCAGCTTCTTGGCAGTACCGTTAGAGGACAAGGAATGGCACAGGTCACAGGAATCTTTTCTGGGTCACTTGGGAGAGAAAACTAGACAAGGAGACTGGGAAGCCAGCAGCCAGATGGTGCTGGGCTCAGCTTTGTGCTTTTATCCTGCCCCTTTTCCAGTGCCTGTGGTGGGCACTAGAAAAGACTGAAGGGCAAACCTGAAATTCACGGTGTATGTTTATGTGAGTTGTAGGGGTGTGGTGGGTGAGGGAAAGGCCAAATCCCTTGTCTGATCATCCTCTACCTGTATGATGGTCAGGAAGCTCCATTTTCTGCCTGTTGACCCAGAGCTACTTGCTTTCCTATTTGCATCAACATGATGTGCCCTCATGTAATCTCAGGAAAATGAATTAACTGGATTATGAGCTAAAGAATCATGTGGCTTTTTTCCTGTTAGAATCTCAGTAGCTGCTCTAGGGTAAACATTGCCCAACAAGACTGTCACCATCACAGGATGAATCTAAAGGACTTAATTGCCTGTGAATAATTTACAGAAGTATTTGAAATTTTGTAGGTGAGTAGATAGAATAACCATGGTGGAACAGTCGCTGCATTTCTAATCATTTTGGAGGCCATTTTTACCTGGTTAGTGTTTGAAAGAAAAATAATTCTTTCTGCTTGAGATAAGTGTTTGATTCTGTTACTCCGCATGCTTCTGGCAGAGTTAAAAACAAATGTGGATACAGTTGTTGTTTTGATTTTAACGTCCTTTCCTCCCACCCCCACCCCACAAACATACACTGCGGTTGGTTTGATTTTTCAGACCACACACACAGAGAACTGAATGTTCCATAAGCGATCATAGTCTTATCAGTTCTATAGTTGGCAGAAGACTTGCACTTTGACTATCTACCTCTTCAGAGTATTGCACTTTGGGAAGAGGTCCCCCACTTTCTGAATAATGTGGGATGTGGTAGGGCAACTTTCATGGCCCATCCACTTTATCATTTAAAACATAGCTAGTTGAAGTCCAATTGGTCTGAACTCTGCTTTTTTCAGATTTTGCTCAAGGTCTATAACTCTAATCATTCATAACGAGCCTCTGCTACTGAATCTGCCTAGCCCTAGGCCAGTGGACAGGGATCAGCCCCTCTGTCAGGGCAGCCCCAGAAGCCTGGGGAGCCCTGCAGGTGGGGTGCAGCTTGGCATGGTCACAATCATCTTCCCGCTCCCCATCTGAAGGCCAAAAGCCCTGCTTGCCCCTGAAATATTTGAAACAAAATACTTATTTAAAAATGTTTGTTAACCTATAAACAGTTGAATATTTCTTATTAATGAAATTATTAACATTTAATTTTTTCCCTCCATCTATGTATTTATTTGTTCATTGAAATTTTGCCCTGGACACAGAGCATTTGGCGATAGGTTTCTTCTCTTTCAGAAAACCACCTATGTGAGTTTTCAGGGATGACCATGGAGACTAGGATTAAGTTGACATGCTGTCAGTGAAACCTCAAGCTAAAGAGGCTCTGCACTAGGTTGCAAGCCAGATCGCCAGCCAGGTCAGTAGCTGGAGGCAGGTGAAAGGCAACCATACATTGATGTTTCTCTCCCTCTCTGCCTCTCTCCCTTCCCCTCTCTCTGAAAAATAATAAATAAAATCTTTAAAAAAATAAATAAATAAAGAGGCCGTGCTCCTGGCAAAGCAGTAGATAAGAAGAAGAGGGGTGGGGGTAGTGGCCAAATGAGCTTGAAATACTTGTTTCTAATGTTTTTTTAACAGGTTCTGGCCATGATCTTATACTAGTATGCTTTCAGATATGGTAAAGATCGTAGAGCTTAGATGAGGAAGAAGAGGACAAAATTTTAAAGACAGGCAACTTGAAATATTGTGCATGTTTAATTATAGAAAAGCAATGATTATACATAAGGTATAACATAGTTGTTCCTAATGCCAATATGCTTAATATCTTCCATCTGTATTTCTTTCATCTAGATACTTAGAATATGAAATCAGTGTCAGCACTCATCATTTATCATATTATTAATAAAAATTATTTTTCTTAAATGTACAGAATTTTTATTCTCTGGACTCCTTTCTAAGCATGAATCTCAGATTTAAAATGTTCAGTTGTTTCTTTAGCTGAGTTAGCTTTGCCCATTTTTCTAACTGTGCTTTTATACATTTATTTATTTTTGTGATTTATAAAAATGTCCTCATCATTTTAATAGTCACCGCTGGGTGCATGGTCAACGGCTTAGAAAACTTCCAAAATATGGTAATACCACTATAGCAAAATACCATTACAGTAACAAAAAACACAAACTCACTGAACACAAGCCCAGAACAACATTCCTCCAACTATCTAGGGAAAATAAACCAAAAAGAGCTATCTTTCATCGTGCCTGGAAGGTCAGCTAAGCAGGGCTCTCAGGAGAACGAGAGGAATGGTATTTTATGGAGGAGGGCCCCTTATGGAAGACCCTCTGCTTCCAGCCCCCTAGAAATGCTCTCCAGGGTGGGGTGTGAAGACTGATCTCATTCAAGAAGAGAGGTCAAAGGAATGAAGCAACATAGAGCTGGTCCTACCTCATGTGGATGTCTGGGGCTGCATGGATGAATAGACACATATGGTCCATTTAAGCTGAAAAGCACTCTTGTTCCACAAGCTGAGGGCAGGGATTTTTTTTTTTTTTTTTTAGTTATTGTTATTTGTAAAGGGCCAAAGGAAAGATTGGTGTTCTGTGTTGCAGCATTACAATGTGGAAATGGATTTTGAGTACCAGCTGCGATTTTTACTAGATATGTGATCTTGGACAAGTCACATAGCTTCTCTTGAATCTTAAGTATTTTTCCCACTGAAGTCAAAGAAAGGTGCTATGAGAATTAAATGAAATTAACACACGTGAAGGCACTGATTTCATAAATTGAAAGTGCTCTATAAATGACTGTACTGCTATCTGGAGTTTTTGTTGAGTTCTGAATCATCAGAAAAGAATGGCCCAGACACTTTCCCTATATATTTATTTGGTCATGTACAGCCTTCTCCAATGGTGAGCCAGGTCTGAGTGAATGCCTGAAATAGCCAGATAAGGGAAAGGTAGCTTGGTCCGAGGGGGAGGCCCCATGTTGTACCCCAAATGACAACACAGGGCACATAAATAAAAAGGGTAAGGTAGATTTTGGCAGAGCGTGGAGGTAGAGAAAATGTAACAGAGCAGATGTAAAAGGTAGAAGGCACATGAGTATGTTCAATTGATTTCTAGCCATGTTGAGTGGTAGTAGGAAATAAAGCTTTTAAGAGCCCCTGCTTAGAACAGTGCTTGGTACACCAAGTACTGGCACTTTCAAGAGGCAACAGAAACTTAGCCTCAAGCGTATGAGCCTGAGTAAGCTGCCTGAGTCTGCTTTCACCACTACCGGCTGGATGACCTTGGGAAGCTCTCATACTTCTGTGTCTTAGTTTATTCATCTGTAAAATGGGGGTGGTAATTATATTTGCTTCTTAGCATTGTTGTTATGATTAACTGAGTTAATAAATATCAAGGGCTTAGAACAGTGTCTGGCAGGCAGCATATATTTGCTGATATTATTGTTTTTATTGTTATTGTAGGTGAGGGAGGTGACCCCTCCCCTTTTGAAACCTCCACTCAATAAATATAGATTACCCCATAGCCAACCTGAAGGAGAAGACTCTGCTTCACCCAGAGATCTTCCTGTGGCTCTCCCAGGACCACTGGTTATGCCTAAGATTGCTCTTTAATGGTCCTCTAAGAAGAGGCACCTTACCCTTCTCAGCAGACTATCCCATGCTACAACCTCACTCCACCTTTGGATATAGTTTCCATCTTTCCCTTGTGATTGTTCACCATCTTCAGCTCTTCTGCTTGTGTTCTTCCTCTTCCTCTGATTCTTGAGAATCACCAAGGATCCTTCTGTGTCTTGTAGACTGTGAGGGGATCTTGCACTGATCAGATCAGGGTTGCTGTTGGTCTAGATTAGTGTGTGGGTAGATGGACTCAAAGGACAGTCCTTGTGGTTTTAATAAAAGCAGCAGGAAATGAAAAATAGAGCATCAAAAAACTTAAATGCCCTATTTTTTGTTGTTGTTTTTTTTTTTAAAGATTTTGTTCATTATTTTTAGAGAGAGGGAAGGAAAGGAGGCAGAGGGGGAGAGAAACATCAATGTATGGTTGCTTTTCACCTGCCTCCAGTTGGGGACCGGGCTGGAGACCTGGCTTGCAACCTGGTTATGTGTCCTGACACATGGGTTCTCAGGCTGGTGCTTAATCCACTGAGCCACACCAGCCATGGCCCCTGTTGGTTTTAATTAATCCAATAATGTTATTCTTCATGCTACTATAGATCTATAGATCCAGAATGATACCACCATTATTTTATGAGACAGAGAATAAATATTAATGCCTTCCTAAAATATTGCAGGACTCTGCAGTTTTTGCTAAAACCTTCTTTCCTTTTAGGAGTGACCTTGAACTTGGCAACAGGAGGCTCATTGTCCAGCACTGCCTTCTCCATTAGCCATCTGAGATTCAGACAAGGGTTCATGGTATTCCTCTATGACAGATGTAGCAGAATGAGTTGGACGTGCCATTTTAGAAACCTGCATCTCCCAATTGTGAGTAGTTTAATTCATACCCTCCACGTTTTTTGCTATTGACATTTATTAGCTGAGAGTGTTGCTGCCAACACAAGTTTTGAGTAGATTGTGGTATAAACAGATTTCCTCTTTACACATTCTAATCAGTGCAGGACTGTTTTTATTGAAACCGTATCTCAGCCTAAACTTCCCCAACATGTAGGCACACATGTACAGAGTTTAAATGGTATTTGTGATCGGTAAATGTTCTAATTACGGGGCTGTGTGTGTTAGAGAGGAAAATTAAATCAGTGAACATGGGAGGCCGGGATGCCCTTCTGCTCTGGTTTGGGTTCTTTATGGTTTTAGGCTTTGAGAAATCAATGCCATGAAATGGTGGGTGACCATCCAGGCAGATATTTGTCTCCTGACTGATTTACAATGTTATCTACAGATTTTTCCCTCCTTGATGAGGTAAAGTTTAATTCCTAATTGCCTGGTTTATCGTGACACATCACAGAGCAATTTCTAGCAAGCGACTTTCCTGGATAATGTCCTGGGTCTCATTTTCCTACTAGAACACATGAAATGCTAAAATAAAAAAGGGATGTATGACATTCCGCCCTCCAGCCCAGTCCCATGCTGTTGTTACAGTGATGACAGTGACTGGGTTGCCATTCACTAAGCATGGCCCAGCTTCTTTGAAGCTTATCTAAGGATAGATGAGTGTCTCATCTTTCCCAATACCATGAAAAAATGCAGTCCTTGCTGCTGCAGACCAGTGAGTGCTAAAGGGTCTTAAAAGTAGCTGCTCCTGTTCTGTATAGTTAACTCAAATAGGATTTTAGTTTGTAAAATGGGCAAAATATGTACTCTGAGAATATGTAGAGCATCATCTAGCCAGGCCCACCCCAACCACAGCAATTTTGCTGCTGCAGGCGAAATGCCTTCCTGATATAGGTCTCAGTTGACAGATGACTGAGGGAAATGTCTGTCTCACCCACATTCCCAGATTATTCAGCTTACTTTTTAACACACTACTCAGCCCTTCTCCATGCAGATCGTGTGGTGTAGAGCTGGCACCCTAAACTGAATAATCTCTTGCTGACAGCCGAAAAGGAAAGGCATCTGTGGCAGTCAGAGGGGTGCCTCAGGTTGGTTCCAGATGTCAAGTTGATTAATGCTGGATGAGGGCTGCCAGCAGCCAAGCCATGGGAGTGCACAGGTCCCCAGGAAACACCCCTGGTGTCTGTGGCATCGGTGGGTAGAGAGACCGGCACAAATATGTACTAAACACACACCAGCCCTTCTCTATCAGCTTAGCAGAACGTATAGGAAATTGTGGACTCCTCCAGGATATAAACCTCAGCACATACAGTTTTCAGCCATTTTTCATGTTTCCTAACACAGGAAGTTGGTTCCATTAAAGTAACATCAGTCCAACTCGGGAGGGCCCCAGTGGGAAAAACTCAGTTCAGAAGTGAGGGTCTTTGTGATGATAAAACAGTACATTTCTACAGTACTTCTGATTTCCAAAGCACCGTTGGATTCACTTCTTTCCTCACTTTTAGTTTACATCATAGTGAAAAAGGTGAAAGGTGTGAGCTGATCACTAAGTGACCCAGGGACCATACTTTGAAGTCTTTGTGGGCATAAAGTGCCATTGACAATAAGACATGAATGGATAGTCTATCAAAAGTCATGCAGTTCAGTCAGCAGAACTACAACTCATTTAGCCACCACCCCTGCTCAGTCTCAAAGTATAATCCCTGGACCAGCAACATCAGCATTACCCTAAACCTACTGGATCAGAACTTCTGGAAGTGAGGCCCAGAAATCTGTTCTAAAAGCATTTCAAGTGATTCTAAAGCACACTGAAGTTTGAGGACTACTGGCCTGGGCCAATAGTTTCTAGTTCAGGCTTCCTGGACCCCAGGGCCCAGTGGACACAATGATGAGCTCCCATAATCTCTTCTTTAGACTTCATGAAACATAGTGGAAATCATACTCTTAATATTTATTTTAAAAATTATATATTTCATTACATAGAGCTGATAAATAAAATTTGGAAAAAGAAATCGATTAGTAATCAATGCTATTTGGTGTTCCTCCATTCATACAGCCATTCATTTAGCCATTTATTGGTTATCATATGCTCTGTGCTAGATACTGGGAGATCCAAAGACTGAGGTCCTTGAGATAATTATAGGCTTGTAAACAGAAGAATGCTATACAATATAATAAGTACTGAGAGGCAAATTTAAATAGTACTGTGATGGAATAAAGTTTTCTGAAAAACTTGGGGGAAGTCATCTTCAGACTAGGCCATGTTACTTGAAGGCTTTGTGCTTGAACTTGGGAGGTTGGGATAAGGAGAGGGAGCACCCTACCTCCTGCCTTTGTCCTGGTCAACAACATTTCTGCTTATAAAAAGCACTGATAGGGCATTTGACACAGGCTCACAGAGGCTCTGCATTAGTGAGGAGAAATTGAAAATAAGACCTTCAACATATTTTTACAGACCTGCCTCATCTTTTATTATAATGGGCAATTACTTAAAAGGCACTTCTCTTTTTAATCAAATACTTGAAACCAAATAAAATGTCAGCTTATTCAGTCTATTTGGAGAACATTTCAGTTTCATTCAGTTACATTTTAGTACAATTAACTTTCAAAAATACATAGGTTTAATTTCAGTGCAACTATTCCACAGGTCTTAGTCTTTATTTGAAAAAAAAAGGAAAATCCATGATTATGCGGTTTGTATTTCAGGGGAAAAAATACTCTCTGGGTTAATTTTGCTTTCAGATTGCAGTTAGGTTTGTCCCTGTGTGTCAGATTCCTGGTTCCAGAGCCTCAAGCCTAAGCACATGACGGGCTTCCTCTCAAAGTTTACTTTCCGTCTGTCTGTAATTCCACTTTAGAATGTGTGTGTGTGTGTGTGTGTGTGTGTACAGCAAATATACCCAGCAAAACTGAAATAAGAGACAAGGAACGGCCAGGGCAGAGCTGTTAATACAAGGAAACTTAATGTGTAGCAACTGAAACTTATATCAAGAACGTTAGCCATTTCTTTCTTCCGTGGGGGGTGCTTCTGGTTCTAAATGAAGTGTTAGTGTTTGTGGGGTGATAACCTTGTCCCACTGAATTATGATGGGAAAACAACCCAGTTGCCTACAGAGCCAAAAACAAACCTCAGAACCACTTAACTCATCCGTCAAACAAATTGTATTTTAGGAAATGCAGGACAGAGAAAAATGCACAAAACAAAAGGAGATTTATTTATGTGTACAAAAGTAGAACGACAGGCATTTGAGTGGATCCAAATAGCATTTTGGGAGGAAAAAAAAAAAGTGATTCATTGCCAGCTATTAAATCTTGTTTATCCTTCTTTAAACTAACCAGAAACACATTTTGGGAAAATGCTAGTTAACAGTTTAAGCACTGAAAGCCTCCCGTTGATGCTGCTTTTGCCTCCCTGACTTTCAAGGGGTGGAGGAGGGGTCGTTCTGAGAGTCCTGGGCAAGGGATGCCCTTCCAGTCCTGCTTGCCAAGTCCACCCTCAGACGCTGGGAGAGTTCGTTCAGCGTCCTCCAAGGAGGTGCTCCCCTCATGGCAACAGAAAGGAGGTCCCTGTTTACAATGCTGTTTGGGATGAAAGGCCCCGAAGCATATGAAACATTACTCTAAAGACACAGTCTCTGACAAAGTGAGGGGTCCTGCAGAAAGTACCATTTCCATGACAGTTGTCATTGTCGTAGTATCTTCCGGACCAACAGCTGACCTGACAAATGCTGATTCCAGCCATAGCTTTGTGACCGAAGTTCTTCCGAACACTTGATGAAGATCTGAAAAATCTGCCAAAATCCGCCAAAATCCCAATACTTGGTGGAAGAAAAGCTCAGGCTGAAGTGCTGGTTCTTCCCGGCTGGCTCTGCCCTGTCCCTGCCCTGTCCCTGCCCCAGGCCTATGAAAGAGCCGCCTGTTATGCCTGCTTCACCCACTGCACCTCGGGCACCTCCTGCCCTCAGTGTATGAGCGTAAATATTTGGGTCATCACTGCCATTAGAATTAGAAGGATTCACCTGCTTTAACTAACTATGGAAACACACATTTCTGAAAGAAGCCACCAAGCAAATAGTTGTGGTAATGAGGATTACCTAGGATTTGTAATCTCAGGAGTGTCTAGAAAGGGGACTCAGCTGAGTTTAAGGCCACAAGGAAAGGCCCAAGTGGACTCATTAAATCCAAAGAACTACTCTCCCCTCTCCCCTCTCTCTCCCGCTGTGGAGGTCTAGGCAGAAGGAATAGCCACACAATCGTTTGCTGACTTTCAAGCATCAGAGCTCTTGGTGAGGCAAAGTGCTCTTCGTCTGTGCCGGCTTCTGTACCTCCCTCTTCCTCATAACCTTCGACTTTTTGCTTTTGTCCAACGCATCACATATTTCTGTTACTATTATACATTCCTTGAGGACAAGAACTGCGTCTTAGTTACTTTTACATCCCTTACTCTTAGAATGTTCACCACATCAAGTCAGGCACTAGGAAAACGGTGCTTAAAATGGGTCACGTGAGCAGACATAGGGCTTCTTACCTGCCAGCGCCCTGAGCTGCCTTGGCTGGGCCTGCACAGGGTCTAGTTGCAGATTAACACACATTTCCCCCCAGATAGGTGTCTTAATACCTACGTTTAGAAAGACTGCTCCCCTTTTTTCCATTTTTAAAAAAACATAAGCACTTTAAAAAAAGATTTATTTATTATTTTTTAGAGAGAAGGGTAGGCAGAGGGGCAGAGAGGGAGAGAAACATCATTGTATGGTTGCCTTTCACCTGCGTCCAACTACGGACTTGGCTGGAGACCTGGCTTGCAGCCTGGTTATGTGCCCTGGCTGGGGAATCGAACCAGTGATCTTTGGGATTGCAGGCTGGCGCCTCATTCACTGTGCCACCAGCCAGGGCTTTTTTTTTTTCCATTTGAATGAATTTTATTTTAATTAATTAATTAATTAATTAATTTTTAAAGATTTTATTTATTATTTCCAGAAGGAGAGAAAGGGAGAGAGGCAGAGAGGGAGAAAAACATCAATGTATGGTTGCCTTTGACCTGCCTCCAACCATGGACCTGGCTGGAGACCTGGCTTGCAACCTGGTTATGTGCCCTGGCTGGGGAATCGAACCTGCGACCTTTGGATTTGCAGGCCGGCGCCTTATCTACTGTGCTACCAACCTGGGCTCTGAATGAATTTTAGAAACAACATTTCAACCTTAACTGTCACAATGCAATAATAGCATTATCTTGTGGGTATCCTCAACACCTGCACTTTTAGAGTGAGCATCTGTTTGAATTATTACAACAGTATCTATGGGATTTATTTGCTGAGAGGACATAAAATAGCCTGAGAGGTCAGAGGGAGACAGACGTAGATTGGAAGGATGGTGCACCTGTTTGTTGGCCACTCACCAGAGTAGCGGTTTACAGAGGGAGGCATAGGGAGCACTGTGTTAGTTCAGAAACGTCATGGTGTGCATTCTTCCAGAAGGTGCAGGTGGTGTCACTACCTTCTCCTGGTCTCAGAAGGAATTGTGGGCATGAGATGGGCCGGGGCAGGATGTTAGCAAGGGATCTAGACTAGTAGTTCTCTGACTCATCCCAGAACATACAGGGAAGAAAGCCTTTTAAAGGTAAACAAATAAAGTTCTCAGGTGCTGCAGATGGAAAGTTTGTGTCCCTTCCAAATTCATATGTTGAAATCTAATCCTCAGTGTCAAGGCATTTAAAAGTGGGGCCTTTGGAGGTGATTAAGTCAGAAGGGTGGTGTCATTATGAATGGAATTAGTGCCTTTATTTTCTCTTAAGATTTTATTTATTTTTAAGGAGGGAAAAATAGAAGGTGTGCAAGAGAAACATTCATCCAATGATTCTCGCATGCTTTCAACCAAGGGCCTGGCTCACAACCCAGGTATGTGCTCTGATCGGAAATCAAGCTGGTGACTTTGATTTGTGGGATGACACTCAACCCACTGGAGCACATCAGCCAGGACGGATGAGTGTCCTTATGGAAGAGGCCCTAGAGGGCTCCCTCACTACTTCCACCATGTGAAGACACATGAGAAAATGGTGGGGTGCAACCTGGAAGAGGTCTTTAACCAGAATCCAATTGTGTTGATACCTGGACCTTGGACTTCCAGCCTCTGGAATAGTGAAAAATAAATTTATGTTGTTTATAAGTCCCCTAGTCCATTATAGTTTGTTACAGCAGCCCAAACTAACTAAGACATCAGAGTAATACTTTAAAAAGTCTTACCAACTCTTCAAGGATTCATTTGACTATATGACCCATGTTTTGGTGCTTCTGGGAAGAACAGCATGGATGGAATGTAGATGGATCTCAGGCTTCTGGAAGGAGCTGAGCTGGTGGCAGAAGGCAGTGGAGCTCCCTGCAGGGGTCCTCCAACTCTGACCTGGTTTTCTTCGCCACATCACCTTCTATTTCCTCTTTTCAGGGAGACTAGTTCCAGCCACATTCCTGCACCCAGCAAGGGCTCCTGTCAGGCCATCACACGGGGCCCCCTAAGCATGACAAGGACCGTACTGCAGTCATGTTGTCCTGTACTTCTGTACTGAAAACAGAGTTGCAAGAAGTATTGAAGACTACGACCCAGAAATTCTACTCCGAGGCTACACCTAAGAGAAATGAGATCATATCTTCACATACAAACTTATACACACATGTTCATAGCAATACTATTCATAATAGCCAGAAAGTGGAAGCAATCCATATGCTCGTCGACTGATGAATGGGTCGTACACTGGAATATCATTTGGCCATAAGGAGAAATAAAGTGCTGATACATGCTATAACATGGATGAATCTTAGAAACATGCTAAGTAAAAGAAGCCAGACACAAAAGGCCACATATGATATGATTCCAATCAGATGATGTATATAGAATATACAAACCTATAGACAGAAAGTTGATTTGTGATTGCAGGGAGCTGGGAGAAGGGAGAACAGGGAGTGACTGCTAACGGGTATGGACTTGCTTTCTGGGTTGATGGAAATGTTCTGGAATTAGCGGTGGTGGTTACTGTATTTTGTGAATATACTAAAACTCATTAGTATACTTTAAAATGGTGAATTTTTAAAAAAGATTTTATTTATTATTTTCAGAGAGAAGGGCGGAGAGGGAGGAAGAAAGGGAGAGAAGCATCAATGTATGCTTGCCTTTTACCTGCCTCTAGCTAGACTTGGCTGGAGACCTGGCTTGCAACCTGGTTATGTGCCCTGACTAGGGAATCAAACCAGTGGCCTTTGGGTTCACAGGCCAGTGCCTATCCACTGAGTTACACCAGCCAGGGCAAAATGGTAAGTATTATCACAGTTTAAAAATGCTAAAAAAAAAAAAAAAAAAAAAAAAATTGCCAGGAAGCAGCAGCTGCTTTTCCTTTTCTTCCCTCTGAGCCAGTAGGGAACCTTGTCCAAACACTTGCACACACAAGGCCTGTGTTTTGGACTGACCAGTTGGCGCTTCCATCTTTTCTTCTACTTTCCAGCCACATCTCTGCCCTTCAGTGACCATCACTGAAGACTCAAATGATACTCAGTTCTGACATTCCTTGCTGTGCCTGTGCTGTACTTTGGGTCTTCAGGGCTGGTTGATCCAGATAGAGATCTCAGATGGGTACTTGGTCTCTGGAAACACTGCTCCTGTGAGCTGTTCCCTGTGGAAGCTGATTTCTCAACTGCTGGAAAGCAGCAGGGGGGACTGTTTAAGAGAGTGACTGATAAACAAGGATCGGCAAACTGTCAACTCAGTCTGTTCTTTTTTGCTGCCATCATTTCTGCTGTCATAAGATAAAACCTTGGAGTAAAGAGATACCTCTATTGTGGGGACCCAGGGGACGCCTCTTTTTGCTCTTGTCCTACCTGCCCACTTCTTAGCAGGCAGACACCTCCCTGGGGCCCCCTCTGTGGCATCTACACATTTATTTAGCCACAAGTGTGAGGGTTTCTCAGGGCACAAACCTCATTGAAGTGGCAGCTTGGACACTTGCTGTGCCCACTCAGTGAGGTCCCCTGGCTGCAGGCCCACCTCTCACACATGACCTCATGCTCTGCTTTGCAGGTGAGTTCTTTCCTCCCTGTCACAAGTGCCTCAATCTAGACACTCCTGAACCTTGCTTACCTTTCACCACTTCAGATAAGCACGCTAGGAGGATTTTTACTCCCACAGATGACTCTGAAGAACAGGTAAAATGGGAAGATTTTTTTATTATACTAATTCTGGGAAGGAAAGGGAAGCTTAGCTACTAAAGGCTTTCAGGCAGATATGATGCAATCATAGCAGTGCTATCTCCTTAGACCATAATAGTTTAGGCTCTGGGTTTACTGTTTGTTTTTTTGTTTTCTTTTGTTTTGTTTTTAATGAAAGGTTTTATTTATTTATTTTTAGAAAAAGGGATAACATCAAGCTGTTGCCACTCACACCCCCCCCAATCAAGGCCCTGGTCTACAACCCAGGGAATCAAACCAGCAGCCTTTTCGTTCACAGGCCAGCACTCAATCCACTGAGCCACAGCAGCCAAAGCTGGGTTTACTTTAAGCTGATGAATAAATCCCAATAGTCAAGCGAGTTGAAAATATTCAAGTGGTTTACACCAGGACACTGGCCATTGTGTAGTCCCCAAGGAGTGCCAGTGGGGCAAGCCTGATCATGTGTCTGCAGGTCTGGTGAAAGCACATAGCTCTGTCAACGTAAAAAAAGCATCCAAACCCGTAGATAATTTTTATACAAGTTTATTTGAGCCAACATGTGACGGGGAACAAGATCTCTAGTGCTTTGGAGAAGAATGATTTTGCAGCTTTTATGATTTGAAATTAAGGAGGGAATTTAAGGAAGATTACATGGAGGGGAGAAAGCAAGGCAGAGGTTCCAGGACAGTAGTAAACCAGATTATGGGCTCTCCTGAGAATGGTTACAGTTAACCTAGATGCACAGAAACAGTGGACAGTTTATCTTGCTTAAGGCCAAGATAAACCTTTTATTATAAAGTTAGAGCCTCTAGCCCTGGCTGGTGGCACAGTGGATAAGGCACCAGCCTGCAAACCTAAAGGTCGCTGGTTCGGTTCCCAGCCAGGGCACATAATCAGGTTGCAAGCCAGGTCTCCAGCCAGGTCCGTAGCTGGAGGCAGGTGAAATGTTTCTCTCCCTCTCTGCCTCTGTCCCTTCCCCTTTCTCTAAAAATAATAAACAAAATCTTAAAAAAAAAAAAAAACTTAGAGCCTTGGGCATGATTACTCACCACAACCTGCCCAGCTAGGACTTTATGATCAGAGCACTTTCCATAGAACACCCCACCTTTTTTTTCCTTTTCTTTTCTTTTAAAGATTTTATTTCATTATTTTTAGAAAGAGGGGAAGGGAGAGAGGCAGAGAGGGAGAGAGACATCAATATATGGTTGAGTTTCACCTGCCTCCAGTCACAGACCTGACTGGAGACCTGGCTTGCAACCTGGTAGGTGCCCAGGCTAGGGAATCGAACCTGTGACCTTTGGGTTCGCAGGCTGGTGCCTTATCCACTGTGCCACCAGCCAGGGCCCCACCTTTTATTTTTGTCCACAGCCCTAATACTTAGGAATTTTCTGAGCTGTCTCCTGTAGACCAAAGAGAAGATATTTGTGGATTCAGATGTTTTCCTCAATTGTATTAGTGGGTTAGTCAGAGGGCTGTGGTGTAACAGACCATGACACTGGATAACCCCAGTAAAGGGGTATTTATGGGTAGCTCTCTGGTGTTCACAGAATAACAGGGAGCCTACAGATCCAGGCTTGGGGATAAGCAGGATCCAAACCTGCTCCAGAGTGAGGAAGCCTGCAGTGTGGGAATGATACCAGAGCTGGCACAGCCTGAATAAAGCAAAGCTGCCACCCTTGCATCGCTCAAGATTCAAAGTCAAGGAGGCATTTAATCGGTTGAGTTCTCATTGCAGGTAGGCCAGGGCGTATCCTAACGTGATGGGACAAGAAACAATCTAGCCCCTCAGCTTCTGTGGTGGAAGTGAGTGTAGTCCCACCCACACTATATGGGAGGGGAAGGATAATTCCCCCAAAAGTAATTTGAGTGCTAATTGGGGAAAGGGAACAGATGCTAGGTGGACAAAAGCCAACCATTGTTTATTTCATTCAAGTACAGAAAATCACTTGAAACAAACTAGATGAATTGGCAGCTTCTGGCCGAATGAGAGTGTCCAGTTATCCGCAGTGAAATGATTATGTGTTCACAATAAACCTTAATTTTATGGGAATTCTGGCAAAGGTAATATCTGGCTGTGAGCTAAAGGAATATCTGAAACTGTTACTGGCTTTCCTGCTCAGCCTGACTGTTGGTTGCAGTGGCGACAAAGTGAGCTAGAACGTGGGGCATTTCCACAGAGACTGAGTCAAATTAGGTGAGGTAAGCTGAAGAAACCTACTTTGTCTGTAGGGGGTGTTCAGCCATTTTTTTCCTGTCAAAAGAGTTAATAGGTGATCAGCACTTCAGGTACTGGTGTGGAGGTGGGGGCAGTGGGCAAGAGACAACTAGAGCCTCTGAGTAACTTATGAGTGTCCGCAGATAATATATTATTAGCCAATGAGAGCAGCATAGCCCCAAATGAGCAGACCCCCATCCCCCATCCTGCACATGCAGTCAACCAATGAGGGCCCTGCCAGGTAGGGTAGAATGTGTTAGGCAACATTGTGAAGTGGGCTGTTTGCTTTCCTGCGGCCTCTCCTGACAGTTGCATTTCGTTCTTGCCAATGGTGTTGAACCCTAATGGCTGCAAAAGGTCTCTAAGCATGCTGGACCTGCTCCAGAAAGACAAAGGCAAGAGTGTGCGGGACCACAATTGTAAGTTTTACAGCCGCTCATGCCCCCTTAAGGATATGGTTGAGTAAACACAGGGTAAAGTAAAGTAGGCAATTAGGGATTGGTGGAAGCTTGACATCTTGGAAGAAATCACAAATATCACAGCAGCCTTGGAGGATTTAGCAGCAATTATATGAACGGGAGCTGGAGGAACTATACCCCGAGGCGTGTGGTGACTTCAAGGAATGGGAAAGAAAGGAAGTGTGATTGCCAAGGCACAGTCTGCTAGGTTTGGGGGCGGTGGTGGTGCTCCCTCTCCCGGAAACTCCTCCTCCTCGCTCCAGGAAGGACGCCGGTCTGCCTCAAGGAGCTGCTCTTTCTCTACTGGTTTCTGAGAATTGGCTCAGCTTTCCACTGCTGCAGAGCAAGTCAGCGAGGTTTTAGGAAAAGGGAAGGCTTTATAGATTTCAGCATGGTTTTGTGGTTGTGGTAGGTATTCCATTAGAATTTTTGGATAAACCACAGATAACATTCTCCATGCCTCTTTGCATGTAATCTTAGTAATAAAGTGCTTGGCCAATATTTTATTGATTATTGAGAATTATGAATAAGAATGGTGATGTTTGTTGGAGAGCTTCTGGAGAAAGACAATTAAAAACACATTTTTGTCAGGGCAATGAAACAATTATCATGTTAGTTTTAAAGGAATTTTTGTAAAAGAATTAGGATTGCTTATTTTTTAAGAAAGGCAAATAAAGACCATGATGCAATGCTAAACTTAATGATATGCTTGAGCAACTTAGAAATCTGTTGTGAGAAGCACTATTAGCAATGAAAACCTAAAACACGAGATTAGTTTTTATGGTTATGTATCCCCACTTCCAAAAATTTGGCTTCAAGGAATGGGCACATTGAATAGAGTCCAACTATGCAGATTTCCCTAATGTTCTTGGGCTTCTTAATATAAGAACCATGCACTTTAATACAAATGTAATTCTTTTAAAAAAATCTTCACCCAATGATATATTTATTGATTTTGGAGAGAGAAGAAGGGAGAGAGAGAGTAACATTAGTATGAGAGAGAAACATTGATCAGTTGCCTCGGATATGCACCCTGACTGGGGATCAAATCCACAACCTAGGTATGTGCCCTGACCAGGAATCGAACCCACCAACCTTTTGGTGTATGGGGTGATGCTCCAACCAACTGAGCAACCCAGACAGAGCTAATACAAATTTATAAAATACTTAACGTCTGTGTCAATATAAACAATTAAAATAGCAGTGACCAAAGCATTTCATGTATAATTTAGTTTCTTTTAAAAATGAAGAAATGTGGAAGTAGCACTTTAGTCCTAGACAATGTGGCCTTTAATTTTTAGATCTCTAGATATAGGGTGGAGTCTTTGTAAAATCAAATGCTAAAATTGAGTTCATATTATGCCTATGACCTGATATATTTTTCTGGGCGTATATTTATAGGGAAATACTTTCATGTATCTTTTAATACATGATTTTCACCATTCTTCAAACTTTAACAGAAGGATGTAAAAATCACAGCACTTTAGCATGTAGAAAGGATCGTTGATAGGGGTAAGGATGTTAATGAGGAGCCTATTGCAATAATTTGAGCAAGGAACGGTGTCAGTGGAAATAGTGAGAAGTAGTTGGATTGTGAATAATTGTCGAAAGAAGACCAATAGAATTTGCTGCTGGATTGCACGTGAGTATAAAAGGGAGGTGTCAAAGGTGACTCCAAAGTTTTTACTGTGAGCAGATAGAAGGATGAAGTTGCTATTGTTTTTCATAAGGAAGGCTGTAAGAAGAGCTAGTTTTAGTGGGGAGATCAAGAGTTGGTTTAGGATTCCTAAATCTGAGGTGTCTTTGAGACTTCAAGGGGAGATGCCAGGAAATCACTTGGAATAAAAGGCTGTGTCTAAAGGTGCCGGCCTGCGAACCCAAAGGTCGCAGGTTTGATTCCCCAGCCAGGGCACATAACCAGGTTGCAAGCCAGGTCTCCAGTCAGGTCTGTGGCTGGAGGCAGGTGAAAAGCAACCATACATGGATGTCTCTCTTCTTCTCTGCCTCTCTCCCTTCCCCTCATTCTAAAAACAATGAAATAAAATCTTAAAAAAAAAAAAAAAAAGGCTGTGTCTAGGTGAGAGGTCTGAGTGGAAATAGAAATCTTTAAGTTATTAGTTCATACAAGACATTTAAAGGCTTGAGCCCTGGCTGGTGTGGCTCAGTGGATTGAACACTGGCCTCAAACCAAAGGTCATTTGTTCAATTCCCAGTCAGGGCATATGCCTGGGCTGCAGGCCTGGTCCCCACTTGAGGGCACGTGAGAGACAACCACACATTGATGCTTCTCTCCCTCTCTTCCTCTCTCCCTTCCCCTCTCTCTAAATATAAATAAATAAAATCTTAAATATATATATATATATATATATATATATATATGAAAACATTAGCAAGCAATTATATGTATAATTGCTTGAAAGTGAGGAAGATGAGAAGAGGACAGAGAACCCAGGGCCATGTTAAGATATGGAGGTCAGACAGATGCACGGTGGCCGGAGGGGGCAGGGGAATCAAGGGAGAGTGTCCCAGCAGATAAGAGAAGAATGTTGTTCAAGAAAAAGGGAGTAATCACCTCGGTCAATTGCTTCTGAAAAGCCCAGAAAGATAACTGAGAAATAGGGCAACCAACTGTCCCCTTTTACCTAGGACTTTCCTAGTTTTAGCTCTGAAAGTCCCGTTTTCTAAGAAATCCCCCAGTCCCAAGTAAACTGGAATGGTTGGACACCCTACCAGTGAGAAATGCCCAATGGGCTTATGGGTCATGAATGATGTATGTGAAAAGTTTGAGTGGAATAATGGGGACAAAAACCTTGATCAGAGTGTGTAGGTCTTAGGAGACAACAGGAGAATTATTACATAATGCATATTACAATATTGTTACATTGTTATTCTTACATAATATTAAAGTGATGTAAGAAGGTTCCTTATATTTTATAGCTGCACCTGAAGTATTTAAGAAGGAAATGTCACATTATCTGGGACTTGCTTTAAAATACTTCAGCAAGGAAAAAAAAATGAAGCAAATAGGTATCACGTTTATAATGATTAAATCTGGGGTTCATTGTATTTTCTTTTTTTAATTATATTTTCTATTTTTATATATGACTAAAATTTTTCATAAAGGTTTTTTTAAATTTAAGGGATTAGATTTAAAGAGAAGAGAGAAGCATCTAAGGAATTAGAGGCAGCAGAAATAACAAATCTTTGGAAGAGTTTGCTATAAAGGAGAGTAAAGAAATGGGCCGTACCTGAATTGGTCTTGGGGGCTTTTCTTTTTCTTTTTTTTTTTTTAAGATGGGAGAAGCTACAGTAGGTATGTTTGGATGGAGATATGAGGTACACAGATGAGACAGGCAGGTGATAAATGACCAGGCCAGGCTGATGTTTGAAGGAAGAGAGACAGTGCTCTGGAGAAGAGGATGGGGAGCAGTGAGACACCTGTCTACCATGCTGGTGTCAGGACTCCCGAGGGGACTGAAGGGGACCGATGCCCTCAGAGGCAATCTCCTGTCTGAGCTCAGACAAGCTCAGAGGAGCTTGGCTGTAAGTCATAGGGGATCCTGTGATAGAGCCTCCAGGGGGGGCACCTCGGGTTGGGAAGGGCATGGAGTTGATCATATTGGGGGACATACTGAGCTCTGTGGGGATGAGTTCTACTGAGAGGGGCAGTTGGGGATCTTTGGGTTTTGTGGTGATAGGTAGACACCCAGGAAATAATCACAAACAAGGACGTGGGCATCATGGGGTTAGCTCTGGCCGGCTCTCAGACAGATGTGGGGGTGAGATTGGGGGTCACTGGGAGAGGTAAAGCCTGCAGAAGGCCAGTTAGAAGGAGACACAGGATGCTCTGCAGGCATGTCCCCCACCCTACTGAGTCCCAACTTTCCCTGAGGCTCAACCAATGGAGTTTTGGACCCTGTGGTCTTCCATTAGGACAAGGAGGGAAATCAAAGAAACAAGGGAAAAGGCAAGAGTCACATACTAAGGAAAATTAGAGAGACCTCCCAGCTCATCCCTAATGAGGTCAAGGCAGAAATATTCCCAAAACCAACAAGGGTCCGGGGGGATTTTGAGGCTATAAACATGTCAATAAACTTACCATTGAGCCACAAGCCTATGAAGTTGGAGATCAGTTTACTCTCTCCTTTGGCCATTTTGTAGACTTTTCCAAGAGCAGAAAATTTGTCACATGAAATAGTTTTGTTCTTTTGGGTTTACAGGATTGCAGATTTAAAAACATGGAGCTTTTTTAAAGGAAAAAATCAGCAATCACAATAAAAAATAGAATGCTTAGTGGCTTTCCAGTCATTTCTTAAAACTTGTGCACATATCACTAGGGCCACAAACATAATCTTACTGGACCTAGAAAGAGACACATGTACCTGGGCCTCCTGTGTTGTATGCCCAGAAGGAGACCCTGTGCCCTATGTGCTTCCGTGCAACCCCTCCCTGACCCACTCAGCCCATAGATTCCTTGTCCTGTGAAGTTCTGGAGTGTCTTTCACACCACTCAATGTCACTCTTGGGCACTACCTTTAAGCAGCTTTTTGTTGTTTTGCCTGAGCACCTCTTCTTTATACAAGGTAGTACATCCTGGTTCCTCAAGGGACCTATTATTTCTTGAATTTCACACATTGCCTGGCACAAAGTAGATGTTCAATGAATACTTGTTGCATGAAATGCAAATGAATGAATAAATTGATTGATTGATTGATCACCTCATAGGTGGCAAACTTTGTTCTGGGCACTGAAGAAATGGCTGTAAGTCAAAGAAATAAAAATTTCTGCCTCGCGAGTCTTATATTCTAGAGGAGGGGAAGTAGTACATCTTTACATGACGCCTCTTCCTGGGTAAGTGGCAAAAATTGAACTCCAAGGTGAAGTGAATTTTAGTGACTGATTACTGAGGGCCTATCATGTGCTAGTTGTTTTATTTTTGATTTAATATTTATTCTTTTTAAATTTTTTTATTTTTCAGTTATAGTTGACCTATGATGTAATAGTATAGTTTCGGGGTACAACATAGTGATTAGACATTTACATACCTTAAAAAATGATTACCCTGATAAGCCTAGTATCACCCCCCACCCCAAGCACTATCTAGTTATTACAATATGATTGGCTATATTCCCTATGCTGTACTTTACATCCCCATGACTATTTTTATAACTGGCAATTTGTACTTTTTAATCCCTTTCACCTGCTCCTCCAAAACCCTTCCCACCTGGTGACCATCGGTTTATCCCCTGTACCTTGAGTTTGTTGCTGTTCATTTATTTTGTTTTTATATTCCACATATAAGTGAAATTGTACAGTATGTGTTTTTCTCTGACTTATTTTACTCTGCATAAGAACCTCTGGGTCTACCCATGTTGTTGCAAATAGCAAGATGTGATTCTTTTTATGGTGGACTAATATTCCACTGTGTAGATGTACCACATTTGCTTTATCCTTTCTTCTATTGATGAACTCTAGGTTGCTTCCATAGCTGGCTGTTGTAAATAATACTGCAATGAACATTTTAAAACATTTGCTTTTTAAAATTTATGTTTTGGACTTTTTCAGATAAATACGTAGAAGTGGAATTGCTGGGTCATATGGTAGTTCTATTTTTAATGTTTTCAGGAATCTACGTACTCTTTTTCCACAGTGGCTGCACTAATTTACAATCCCACAACAGCATATGATGGTTCTCTTTTCTGTACATCCTTGCCAGCACTTGTTTGTTAATTTACTGATGATAGCCATTCTGGCAAGTGTGAAGTGCTACCCCGTTATAGTTTCCATTTGCATTTTCTTGATGATAGCCCTGCTGAGTTCTTTCCACATGTCTGTTGGGTGCCAGTGTTTTAAATGTAGTAACATCACCCACCAATGTGCATTAGGGAGTACTGACCCCTAACTTAGGGATATGAAACTGAGGCACAAAATGGTGAGTGAGTTTCCCAAGATTATGGTGTTAAGTTGGTGGAGCAGAGATTTGGCTTCAGGTCCCATGTCCCTAAGCACTATCCTTGCCTCTCAGTTTCTATTCAGTACATAGTAGGTGCATTTGTGTTGGGAAAGTAGAAGCACTGATGAGTTTGGAATCTTCATTATCTCCCTCTAATCTGGTCAGAGGCCAACAGGATAGCAGATGCCTAACTTAAAACCAGCCTTTCTCTCTGCAGCCACTTGGTAGCCTTAGGTTCTCTAACTCTTGAGTTAATTTTTATTTAGTTACAGGTGTAAACTTAAAGGCAAGCTCCTGAGTCTGGGAAGCTTCACACCCTTATAAAGTGGTAGTTCCCACCATAGAGTCAGGAAAAGAATGAAAAAATCTCAATAGTATGCCCACATCACCTAAAAATCAGCAGCAGCAGCCTTATAATTCTGGATGTAAATCATACTCTAATAATTACTTTAGAAGTATATGTCTGGTTGACTGTAAGCACAGGAGAATTATTTTTGTGTGTTGTGGGGTGGGGGGTGAGATAGTAAGACCTCTCGGAGAGAAAAGCCTGTTTTATATTTAAAGAAGCAGAAAAACTGTCCATCCAAAAAGGACTTGTGGGTGTTGGCTCTTTGGACCGAACCATTATACCTGAGTGGTGATCGCTCCCACACTGATACAGGGTTTCACTCTGCCTTGCATTCCAGGTCCTGGCCACAGGGATGGGCGGGTCACCAGCAGGTGGGGCTGCCTGTTGAACACTCCTTAGAGGTGGGCCCACAAGGATGCTCCCTCCTGGGCTGTGCCCCAGAAGTACCAGCAGAGCCTGCTGCTTTCCTAGGACCAGTCTCTAACTCCCACTTTCCTTTTGCCCTGAAGAATGTGTCTACCACTGTGCTTGGGGCAGGCTGCAGCCTCGTGACTTAGGGCAAGGCATGCCAGCTTTGGAGGTGCTCGCTACTGTCAGATTGCCCCAGCACCTCAAGTTTGAAGGTGGGCACTGAGCACGGACAAATCTCTCTTTAACCAGCTCCAAGGACTGGTCACCACATGCAGAGGACCTTAGGAAAAGGGAGCATTTTAAAATATTGAGTTTCCCACTGGAAGTTAAAACAAGAAATGAAGCAGCAGGGGTTGGCTGCCTCCAGTTGCCTGAGAGCAGCTGCGGACCAGCCTCTCCAGCCCCCACGAGCGGAAAGCAGAACCTGCCCCGGGAGGCGCTGCCTCCATCCAAACTAAACTTCCCCTCAATGACTTCATTGAAAGCTGGTTTACATCATGAAGAGAAACTCCATTTATTTATTTGTAATAACTTTGGGATTTTATGGACCCACAAGAGGGTGTAATTTAAGAAAACATTAGCAAGCTATTCCAAATACCATGGTTTTGAAAGTTACTATGCCAAATAATCATCAATGGAAAGATTTCAATATTAAGAATGAAAAGCAGCAGCAAAACCTCTTTTGAGCAGGTCTTTGGAGGTGGAAAGGTTCTGAAATGTATATTTTTGGTCATGACATCCTGGGGTCCTTGGAAAAGACAACTGGATTTCCAGGAACTCATTATGATCAACATATGACCTAATAGAAGTGGGTGCATCTTGTGCCTCCCTCATGGAGCTTGAACCCTATGAATAACTTAGAACATACATGGGCTGATCCTTTCTCTGTTGCTTCACTTTAAATGCATCATTGGAGGGAGTTACATGATGTTTTTATTAGGGTTTTTAAGATAAAATCATTGACAGGTTACCAAGAAAGAGAGTAAGCTAAGCATGGCTCTCTGTAGAACTATATTTTTCTAGTTCCCTTTCTGTTAGTAATCTTATGTTAGTGATGTTTTTATTTCCTTAAATAGCCAACATCATAAATGTTTAGAAAAATCTTTGAACCATGTTCAACCCTCTCTTTTTATTGAAAGCACGCAGGACGCAATAGTGGGATTTGCAAATTCTCCACCCATCACGTCCTCATTTTTGAGCCGTTGGAGACACACATTGCAAAGGATGGGTGTATTCATACGATCACCTGCTCTTCTCACTAATTACCTAACATGTATTTTACTTATAAATTTAGATACCTGTGTCCTACCTCCACCTCACTCAACTGGCCTTCCTGAGGGCCTAACTGAATCTTATTTAAGTTTGCAGCCCCGGACCTACACTGCTGCTCAATTGTGGAAATCATTTATGGAATATTTACTTTGCTGAACACTATTAAGCACCAAGGGCCACGGGGAGGAGCAAAGCCTGCAGAAGTGACTACGTCACTCTTAAGCAGCTCAAATTGTATGGAAAGAGAATGATCATTTCAGAGAAAAATTGAAGGCCTTAAGGTTATAATGAACATTTAAATGGCAATTTATAATCGATAACATGCTTTACAGACACTACCTTATCTGACCCATACAAAAACACCTTGAGGGGAATGTCATTTTCCTATATTTTCAATGAGAAAGCAGCACCAAAGGGCTGAAAGGTGGATTTTTACAAGGTTATAGGGCAATAAGGGGTGAAGCTGGGTCCCTCATTCCCCAGTTTGGTTCTTGCCCATCATACCATCCTCTGCTCATATTTTTACCTATGTCAGGACATGTTTTTTTTTTTTTTTTTTTCATTATTTTTAGAAAGAAGGGAAGGGAGAGAGGCAGAGAGGGAGAGAGACATCAATGTATGGTTGCCTTTCACCTGCCTCCAGCCACAGATCTGACTGGAGACCTGGCTTGCAACCTGGTTATGTGCCTTGGCTGGGGAATCAAACCTGTGACCTTTGGGTTCGCAGGCCGGCACCTTACCCACTGTGCTACCAGCCAGGGCAGGACATGTTTTTTTTCTTTTTTCTTTAATAACAGCTTTATTGAGATTTAGTTCACATATTAAAAGTTCATCCTTTGAGGTATAATTCAGTGGATTTTAGTATATTTGCAAAGTTGAGTCATCTTCGTGTCTATATAATTCCAGAATATTTTCATCATCCCCAAAATAAACCCCATATCATTAGCAGTCACACTCCTTTCCCCCTCTACCCAGCCTCCTACAATCACTAATTTACTTCCTGTCTCTGTGGATTTACCTATTCTGAGCATTTCATATAAATGGGTTTGTGCAACACGTGGCCTTTTGTACCTGGCTTATTTCACTGAGCGTAATGTTCTCATCCACATGGTGGTCTGTGTCAGTACTTCATTCCTTTTCATGGTGGAGCAATAGTCCCTTGTATGGATATCCTACATTTTGTTTATCCATCTGTTAGTTGATGGACACTTGGGTTGTTTTTACTGTTTTGGATATTGTGAATAGTGCTGCCATGACATTTGTGTATAAGTTTTTATGTGAAGATATGTTTTCAGTTCTCTTGGGTGTACAGCTTGGAGTGAGAATTGTTGAATCATATGGTGACTGTTTAACATTTTGAGGACCTTTCACATTGCTTTCCAAAGTGACTGCACCATTTTACATCCCTGCCAATAATGTATGAGGACTGCAAATTTTCTACACCCTTACCAACACATGCTATTTTCTTTTTTTTTTTTTTTTAAGGTTTTATTTATTATTTTCCAGAGAAAGGGGAAGGGAGAGGGGCAGAGAGGGAGAGAAACATCAATGTATGGTTGCCTTTCACCTGCCTCCAGCTAAGGACCTGGCTGGAGACCTGGCTTGCAACCTGGTTATGTTGCCCTGGCTGGGAATTGAACCAGAGACTTTTGTGTTTGCAGGCTGGCACTTTATCTACTGAGCCATGACTCTTTTTTTTTTTTTTTTTTTAATTATAGCCATACTGGTGGCTATATCTCATTGTGTTTTGATTTGCATTTCCCTGATAACTAACAAGGTTGAACATCCTTCCATGTGCTTACTGGTCATTTGTATACTTTCATTAAAAGTATACAAATCTTGTGCCTATTTTCTAATTGGGTTATTTATTATTTTCTTATTGTGTTGACTACTACAAAGCTATGTGAAACAAGAGGAAGTTAGAGCTAGGATAAACCTAGCTCTAGGATTGTCTAGAGTTCTGAGTTCAAATTCTGACCCAGCTATTTAGTCAACTGAACAAGTCACACACTCTTGCTGGCTCAGCTTCCTCTTCTAAAGAACTTAGCTGATATTGTCAAATGCTGGCAAGGTACAGAGTAATTGGAGCTTGCATCTACTGCTGATGGGAATGCAAAATGACACAGCACTTTAGAAACAAGTTTGGCAGTTTTGTGTAAGATTCAACATGTACTTACCCTATGGTGCAGCAGTTCCAGTCCCAAATACTTACCCAAGTGAAATGAACATTTATGTCTATGTCAAAACCTGTACATGAATTTTTTTTTAAAGATTTTATTTATTTTTAGAAAGAGGGGAAGAGAGAGAGGCAGAGAGGGAGAGAGACATCAATGTATGGTTGCTTTTCACCTGCCTCCAGCCACAGACCTGACTGGAGACCTGGTTTGCAACCTGGTGATATGCCCTGGCTGGGGAATCGAACCTGCGACCTTTGGGTTTACAGGCCGGCACCTTATCCACTGTGCTACCAGCCAGGGCTTGTACATGAATTTTTATAGTGGTTTTATTTATGATCACCAAAACCTAGGGAGAAAAATGTCCTTCAACTGTGAAAATATAAACACACAAACAATTCAATAAATATAAGTATATTAAAAAATAAAAAGAAATAAATTACTATATTCCCAATAACATGGATGAATCACAATGCATTATGCTAAGTGAAGGGAGCCAGTCTCAGTGAACAATTTTATTTATATGATGTTTTGAAAAAGGATGTGGTTACCAGGGGCTGAGGATGGAAAAAGGGACTGATTACTGTGATGGGCTGAATGTTTATGTTCCCCCCAAACTCTGTTGAAACCTGACTTCTAAGGCTATGGCATTAGAAGGTGAGGACTTTGGGGGTGATTATATCATGTGGATGGAGCCCTCATGAATGGGATTAGTGCCCTTGTGAAAAAGGGCAAAGACTATGCTGTACATCTGAAATTAACACAGACTGAAACTGTAACTGGAAAAAAAAAAAAAGAAAAGAAAAGAAAGGAAGCTCCCTTGCCATCTTTCACCACGTGAGAACACAGCTATTTGTGAACCAGGAAAACCTCACCAGATACTAAATCTGCCATTGCTATGAATTGGGACTTTCCAGGCTCCAGGAACTGTCAAAAATTAATGTTTATTGTTTTTAAGCCTCCTAGTATTCTCTGGTATATATTTGGCTGCTATATCTCTTTGATATAGTAGCCAAAATGAACTAAGACAACTGTAAAGTGGTATGGAAAATCTGGGGGTGGGGGGCATGATGTAACTATTTAATAACTTTTATTGGTTACTTGATTGGTATGTTTGTCAAAACATGCAAAACTGTAAAATAAAAAGGGTATGCTTTATTATATGTAACTTATGACCCTAATTTTAAAAATAAAGCTGGATAGGTATTTTAAAAAGAAGTTCTATTGCTCTCTGCAAACAAGAAATCTTAAATCCTAAGGTCACCTCTTGGGTACCTCTGCCCCTGCAGGTGGCTACTTGAGTGTGACCCCCAACTTTCCCTCCATTTAAACTGAAGTCCTATAAACCTCCAGATATCTGAGTTGAAAGGGGTCTTAGAACATGGTTTCGTGCTCACACTCTCTCCAAAACATTTTATGACTAAGAATCCTAATCTCCAGCATGTGCTGGGGGCAGGAACTCTAGAGAAGATTGCATCGATTGTAAACTGCTGAGTGATACTCTGGTGTCATTTTAAACCTCCATGGAAATACTGTGACCGCATTGTAATTCTGATTATATCCATTGCTGGAGTTACTTGACACTACTCTTATTCCCTCAGTAGTCAACTTTGATCAGCCTATGGGCAGAGAGCACAGTGCACAGAGGATAGGCCAGAGGTGCCATGAAAAAGTAGCTGCATGAAGCCCTGGCTGGTGTGACTCAGTGGATTGAGTGCCAGCCTGTAAATCAAAGGGTCGCTGGTTCAATTCCCAGTTGGGGCACATGCCTGGGTTGTGGGAAGGTTTCCATTTGGGGTGTGCGAGAGGCAACTGCACACTGAAGCTCTTCTCTCTCTCTTTCTCCCTCCCTCCCCTACTCTCTAAAAATAAATAAGATCTTTTTTAAAAATGAAAAAGAAAGAAAGAAAGAAAGAAAGAAAGAAAGAAAGAAAGAAAGAAAGAAAGAAAGAAGGAAAGAAAGAAAGAAAAGTAGCTGCATGGAGATCTGTAGGGTATAGCACAGAACCTATTGAGTCTTCACCTTTTTTTGTTGTTGTTCTCTTGCAGTGTCTTGAGCCCTTTCTGGTATGATTTTAATGTTTATTTAGCTACAACTTTGAAATTTATATGAAAAGACAAGCAGTTAAAGAGAGGTCAGGAAAAGAATAACAAGTGACACTAACCAGCAGAGGACAATGGACATATACTAAACATACCAGAGGGAGAATGTTTTCACTTTGTTCTGATTATATACTGTGCACACAGGACGTGCTTGCTCCAGGCAAGGGTTAGGGCCTGGGCTGCTGCTTGCCAGTGTGAAGCTCCAGGAAGATGCTCAGGCAGCTGGGCCCTCCTTTACTGTGAACATGGATAGGATGCTCTTAACACCCCAGCTTTACCCACCTCTTACTATCTTGAGCTTCCCTGCAGAGCCAGGTGAGAATTTTTGCTAACCTTCTGCTCACTGAGCAAGATTAGAAAAAGAGATCCCTGGGAGACAGGAAGATTCCTGCTTTCACCTCCTTGCTTGGTTTATTCTGTCAGGGAGGCAGGGTCACCTGGAAAGGGGAACGGGTCTCTTGATGTGAGGTATTTGGGGAGTCCGTTCATACCTCTCCAGCCTGCATTTTAAACCAGGGTGTTCTATACTTCTTGAATTGTGAGTGAGTTGGAGGTCTGCAGTGAAGAGTGCAACAGAGGCAAACAGTATGCATTTCAAACGAATAGCTGGGGCTTGGGTAGGATAGCCATTGGCAGTTTTTGTGCATTCAGGGTGGGGGCTGTGCAGAAGGTGTGTCAGGGGGAGACCAGGCCCTGAGTAAGTCACCTTTTGAAATGGAATATGGCTGTCCTGCCTGCTGAAGAATGATGGGAAAGGTCAGCAACTCCACAGTGCTGGGGGATTTTGCTCTGCACTCTGGCCATGAGGAATTCTCTTTTTCTTTCTTTCTTCCTTCCTTCCTTCCTTCCTTCCTTCCTTCCTTCCTTCCTTCCTTCCTTCCTTCCTTTCTTTCTTTCTTCCTTTCTTCCTTCCTTTCTTTCTTTTAAATTTTGTCCTTTTTTTTTTTTAAAGATTTTATTTATTATTTTTAGAAAGAGGGGTGGGGAGAGAGGGAGAGAGGGAGAGAGACATCAATGTATGGTTGTCTTTCACCTGCCTCCAGCTACAGACCTGGCTGGAGACCTGGCTTGCAACCTGGTTAAGTGCCCTGGCTGGGGAATCAAACCAGCGACTTTTGGGTTCATAAGCCAGCACCTTATCCACTGTGCTAGCAGCCAAGGCTGGATTTCTCCCTTTCATACTGGCTGGAGGAGAGAGAGATTTTACAAAAGCAAGATGCAATCTTTCCAAGGCCACTAGATGACACAACCCCTGTTTCTCACAGTTGTCAAGGTAACTGTTTAGGTCTCCCTGCCTTTCCTTCACTCACCTACTTGAGAAGGTGGATGATACTAAAACAGACAGGAGAATAGAGGGCTGGGGTTAGCTAGGGCTGAGTGTTGCCGGGCTGTGCATGGGGCAGCCCTAGCTCCTTGGATTCCACTTAGCTGTGTGGCCAGGGAGAGGACTTCTGTGTAGCTCCCTGAAATTGTTCCACACTTGGTCCGCCCCCTGCTATGCTCTAGGCCCCTTTCCCAGTAGGTCCCTCTTCTCCCCTACCTCCCAAGTGGGGGTTTCCAGGACCTTTACCTTCTTTGTTCAATTTCAGTCCAGTAGGAGATTGCTAATGTTGCACTGCACTAGCAATACACTTGTTGCATATTATAGTTTCATCTTTTTTCATATTATTGTGCAACTGTCACCCCTATCTATTGCCACCATCACCAGCCATCTCCGGGACTCTTTCATCTTGCAAAACTGAAACTTTATACCTTCTCAAATAGCTCCTCTTTCCCACTTTTCCAGTCCCTGTCACTCACCTCTCTACTTTCTACCTCTACACATTTCACTGTCCTAGGTCCCGCATATAAATGGAATGATATAGCATTTGTTTTTGTTGTAATTGGTTTGTTTCACTTAGCATAATGTCCTTAAGATTCATTTCTGTTGTAGGCACATGTCAGAATTTCTTTCTTTTTGAGGTTGAATAATATTTCATTTCATGTATGAAGCACATTTTGCTTATCCATTTTTCTATTGATGGACATTTGGGTTACTTTCATGTTTTGGTTACTAATGAATAATACTGCTATTAACATGGGTATACCAATATCTCATTGAGACCCTGAGTTCAATTCTTTTGGATGTACACCCAAGAGTAGGATTGTTGGATCATGTAGTAGTTATATTTTTAATGTTTTGAGGGACTGCCAGGCTGTTTTCCATATTTTATATTTCTAAAAACAATGCAGAAGGGTTTCAGTTTCTCCGTATCCTTGCAAACACTTAGCTAGTTTCCTATTGTTTTGATAATAATCATGCTAACGGGTATGAAGTAGCATCTCATTGTAGTTTTGATTTGCCATTTCCATAATGATTTATGTTGAGCATTCTCTTATATGTTTATTGGCATTTGTATATCTTCTTTAGAGAAATGTCTGTTCAAGTCCCTTGACCACTTTTGAAACAGATTGCTTTTTTTGTTGTTGTTGTTGAGTTTAAGAGTTTTCTACATGTTTTGGATATTAATCCTTTATCAGAAATATGATTTGAAATATAATTTTTGGTAACATATTTAACAACTCCCAAACCAATAATACTATTAATAACTATTATTGAACCTTTACTGTGTCTGATTCTGCTAAGTGCTTTACATACATTAGCTCATTTAATCCTTCAAACAAGGCCATGTGATTATTACCCAACTTACAGAAGAGGAGCCAGTGGTAAATTATAATGGGATTTGAACTTGGGTCTGCTGGCTGCAAAACCCTGCACACAAGTTCTACATTAGATGGCTTCAAAGGGATATGTGTGGCCCAGAGACCTGATGTAGCAGCAGGCATATCAAAAAACCCAGTTTCTAGTCTGCATCTGCCACTGACTAATGGACTGTAGTGAGCTGAATGGTGGCCCCAAAAAAACATGTCTATGTTTTAATCCTTGTAACCTGTGATTATTACCTAATACAGTAGAAGAATATATAGTAAAATATGTAATTAGTGACTCTAAGAGGAGGAGCTGATCCTGGCTTATCTAAATGGAGCCTACAGGTCATTGTAAATGTCCTTATTAGAAATAGACAAGGGAGATAGCACAGATGGAAGAGGAGAACACAGAGAGCCTCGAAGAGGAGAAGGCAATATGAAGACAGAGCAGAAAGAGAGAGAGAGAGAGAGAGAGAGAAAGAAGCAGCCACAAGCCAAGGAGTGCCAGCAGCCACCAGAAGCCAGAAGAGACATGGAAAGATTCTATCTGAGAGCTTCCAGAAAGAATGGCAGGCTGCACTGCCATCACCTTGATTTTGGACTTCTGGCCTATGGAACTGGAAGATAAATGTCTGTTGTTTAAACCACCCAGTATGTGCTAATTTGTTACAACAGCCACAGGCAATGAATATAGAAACCCTAGACACGTGAGTTTACTCCTCCATGAAATGTAGAGTGAGACAAATTTAATTGGTTGCTGTCCTGAAATTACTTACCCCTGGAGTCACCAAAAGTTAACAATGTTTTGAGACTTGAGCATCACCCTAAAGTAACTGAAAGAGAACCACTTGGGTGTGGGCTCAGGAAAAAAATTGAGAGCTCTCTAGGTGAGCTGAATGGAGTCCAGGGTGCATGGCCCCTGGTTTCCGTGTCTGTTTCCTTAAGAGTCTGTGTTGCTCCTAGAACTGAACTCAGCATTCCCTGTCCTCACTTTCCTCCAAAGCATCAAGAAACAGTATTAACTCCTGAGCAGGAGAGAACCAGGACTGCCCAGAATAGAAATAGATGTCAAAGGAGTCCTCCCAGCACCAGCACCGCAGAGGGGAATGGAGAGTTTAGGGAGAAAGGGGAGAGGCCGGTAGGGCAACGGGTGGAAATGAAACCACCTGGGAGGTCTGAGGGGCCTTCAATAACATTGGATTGGACAACAGAGGGGGCCCTGGGGCCAAGGGGAGGCACCTGTGAAAATAGCAAATACTTGAGCCAGAGACGATACACATCCTGCCTTGGCTCCTTCAGGTTCCCCACAGCGGCAGAGATCACAGGGCGAGGGTGATGTGTCTCCCACGATGTCAGTGTTCCCCAGGGCCCATCAGGAATTTGACAGGGGAACGAGCTCAGGGGCTGCAGGGACATCTGAGAAAGGCATAGGAGAGGCATAGGAGTGGTACAGTAGGACCGATAGGCAGACCGTTATTTCCTAAGATATGGCTTTGACCTCTGCCTCTTCCTGGCTGCCAGCTTTGGGAGATTCTGACAAACCAAAAAAATTCTCTAAAAGGGATGACTGGGGAGTGCGGTGGGGGGAGGGCCTCTGCTAGGCGCCATCCTCTCTCTCCCCCCACCACACAGCTGACAGACACTTGAGAACTTTCCTTCCCAAGCCTGTATCCTGCTGGTTCAGGGCAAAGTGTGCAGCTTTCCCACCAGGATCAGTGAGGAAATGGCCTGGTTTAGACTCAAACAGAACGGTTTGTTTTCCCACCAAGGCCTCAGCTTCGTCAAGGGAGCCCCGTTCATGCCCATTTTTCCAGGGTGCCTTGTTCCTCTCTGCCTTCCTCTCGGGGCTCTGGGAACACATCACCTAGTGTCTGTAAGGCTTCTGCTTCTTGTTTGACATCTCTTATTTGCAAAGCAAACAGAATGTTCCTTTTAACACACATCATGCTAAGTTTATTAATGCAGAAAACAGCCCCAGGGGGCCAGACTGGGGGACCCCTGGAACCTGCCAGCACAAACTCTTCAAACGCTCAGTGCGTCAGATCCTCCAGGACAATATTTCACACAATGGAGTAAAAATAATATTTTTCTTTGGGCCTTTCCAGCCGCTTTTGTGGCGAGCAGACAGAAATTATTTTCTTACTCTGCTCCCAGAGCAGAAATCTGGACGAAGCTGCGTTTATTTGTTTAACACAATGATTTCATCCTAAATGTCTCGACAGCAAATAGTTGGTGGTTTAATAAAGGGCCTTTGAAAGGAGGCTGGAGCTGAGGAGATGCGAAGCATGCGGCCCTTGGGGGGCCCATGGCCACGAGTTGCTGTGTCTGGGTACAGTAGGATCAGGTGCCCCCCTCAGGCTGTTGGGGAGATCTGGGGGACGCGGCATATTATGGCTCGTTGATCAGAACCATTTGTGCTGCTTTTATCCTGAAGAAGGAAGGAGACTGACCCTTTGGTGGCAAATGCCAGACCTCCAAGACCAGTTCTGCCAAATACAGACAGACACAAACCCCAACGCAGATCCTCAGACTTGCTGGGGAAAAAGAGGCGTTTGTATTCATTTCTGCCTTTCCCTGATTAGAAATTATGTCCCATGTCAACCAGATGTCAGTTGCTGTTCTGAGGCTAATCCAGATCGGGGAGAGGGAACAGTGCCAGCTTAGGCCTACTGACTCCCCCGACAAGCAGAACCCTTCACTCTGGACAGCCAGGTCTTCAACTGGTAATTACAAGTGTCAACAGAAATTCAAAAGGCTCATTTGTACTTCATTTCTTTTCCTTGGGATGAATTGTCAAGGGGAGCAAAATGAAAGAAATACACACAGAGGAGAAGAGCCAAGAGAGGTGGTGAATGGTATAAAGACTGCCCAGGTGGTCCCAGATACTCAGAGTCACTCTCCCTCATTTTACAGAGGAGGAGGGTGGCCTAGGAAGGGACAGCATGTGTCTGAGGGCACACAGTGAGCGGGAGAACTATGACTGGAACCCAGGCATTCAACTTCTGGGATAAAAGAAAGAAGAGCTAGTTTTACAGTTGACAAAATTAAAAAAGCTAAGTTATTGGCCCTTGTTTTTACCAACTGGGACTTGGCTGGAACAGTGGGTTTGGTTCCCCAGTGATCTGGTTCTTGGAATAATTGATTTGAACCTGAATCAGCTCCTAGAAGGTATGCAAGAACCACCTGAGAAGAGAATATCTGTTTACACTCATGCATATATTCCAACTATAAAAGTCATACTTATTCATCGAAGATTATTTAAAACATTTACAAGTACAAACAAGACAACAAAGATTACTTACAATTATTTATAATAATGTATTACTGCTAACTTATGAGTCTAGCAGTGGTTTTTTTTCTTACTTCTTTAGGCTTATTTATTTTTTTACAAAGTTAAGATCCTAATTACTTTATTTTTTAAATGGTTAATTTGTTCTTAATTATTTCCCCAAATCATTAACAGTCACTGTGAGCATGACCTTTGAAAAGTTGGTTTCATTATATTCCACCATATTATATGACTCTTGGAATTCCTTTCCCCGATACCCTGAGGCTAGTCATAGAACAGGTTACCTTTAAGTAGGTCTGAAAGGATAATCACTGAAAGACTGTCAGGCTGTGTGGGAAGTGGCCCTCCAATTCTTGAAGCACTTGAAATCTCCACCTCAGTGTGGCTTCAGATTGCTTTCAAATCCAACTGCCTATCCTACTACCCTCAGCTCACTTTCATCCTGCCCACTTCTCCTCTCTTTTTGCTACTTTCTTCCCAGAGAGATATTAATTCCACACATCTTCATGATATTCTATAACTTCAAAGAGTTTTCATAGAAATGCCCTCAGTTGATCTTCATAAAAACATGGGCAAGGCAGAATGATTCCAACTTTACATTCAACAAATGTGTGCCAACTCTTTGCACTTTGGTTGTCACTGAAGGAGGGACACCAATAAGTCAGTCCTTATCTCTAGGAATTTTTAGTCTAGTAGGGCGTGTTTAAGGAATTTAGTAGGTGATGGCTACTGTTGTTACTGGCTTAAGTGACATCCTCCTGTCGCATGGCAAATTGATGGCTCAGGAAAGTGACCTAGCGCACCCTCCACTTTCTGTATTCTGCCTCCTATATGACATCACAGTTTGTCAAGAATTGATCCAGAAATTCTTTGGGGCATTGGTAAGAGCAGGTGGATGATGGGAAGCCTTTGAAACTCCCTTCATCTCAAGCCCTTGTAAAAGGTCCAAACAGGGTTTGTTTGAAAATAAACTACCATATCCACCAAAAGACTTTTAAAAAGAAAAAGGAAGTAATAGTTATTAGCATCTCCCATGTACTAGACTCAGCACTATATGTTTTACATATGCATTAAATAAATCTTAAATAAGTGTCCTCTTTAAAGATAAGAAGGTGAAGATTCTGGGAAGCCAACCAGCACTAGTTCACGCAGTCAGTAAGGAATAGAATTGGGATTCAAACCCAGTGCTCCTGGCTCAAAGGCTGTGCTTTTCCCATCAGTTCGCCTGTATCCTTTGGTAACTGCTCACATGCTTTAGGCTATGGAGGGACTATTCAGTCATCATCATGGGTATGGCGGCTTAGAAAACCTGATTTGCTGTGCACAGGGGACCAATTTGGTTCACTTTTATCTCTTCCTGCAATTCCCAGCATTTTGCTCCAAAAACAGCACATACACATAGCTACTGTTTGCTGATTGTTTCCTTCCTCTCAGTCTTAGTAGAGGCTTCCTCCTTGTATCATTGATCACACTGGTGTCTGACTCTTGGAGAGTGGGACATATTTTAAGTGCTACAGTGTTTTCATGTTCTCTTCTAAAACGTGAAGAACACTGGACTCCCTCTGAAGAAGCTAAAGGAAAAAATAAAGTCTAGTTATACAGATGTTGCCTCTAGATGTGGGCCTACTTTTAAATCTTGGATAGGCAATGTTTCATTTGGTTTGACTGCATGATCCTGGTCAGGGAGCCAATTGTTAGATTTTGAAGAAAAGTCTCTTACTAGCAAAGATTAGCATGCATATCTTCTATATGCTATTGTAGAGGTGTCTGGGACTTTAGAACCAGTGGCTTATGTTTCATGCATTTCCAAGATATAACATTACATAAGATATAGAAAATAGAGCCATATGAAATAAGATCAGAGTCAAGTACTCTGAGGCTGGACAGATTATTGTCTTTCTGAATGGTGTGATTTTTGCTGGTAATATACATATTGACATGAGAAAACAATGATCTCTAAAGGGGCTATGGGCACTCTCTGGGAATATCTAGTTGATATTACAAAGCTCGGTCAGGACTGTTTGGGAAAGAAAATTGTCACGTGTCAAGGAGAATTGCTTTCCACTCTAGTGGAGAACACATGTGTTGCATTTTCATTGTCCTCAGCCCTCCCTTATTCCAAAACTCCCACCGGTTGCTCAAGATGGCAGTGTACTTGCACTGAAACACCACTTGTTAAATATTTCAATGCCAGCAAAGTGTGTACTGCTCTAGGACGATTCCTTTGCCTTCATTACCCAAGTCTAAATCTCACCCCAACAAATCACTGAGTGTTTTTTTTAAGGTGGGGTGGGAAGCTTTCTAAAAGAGATGGTTTAATTTGCAGCTTACAAGAAGTGATAGGATCCTTTCTGAAATATTTTTTGGGGATTCCAGATGTTACCTGAGTCTCCTGATCATCACTTCCCCTTTATTTTGGGAGGGCTCACTAAGTCATTTAGTCATCCTGTTCATTTCCAACCTGCACCCAATGTAAGCAGCTACATGTGGAGGTAGGTAACCTAGGGAATTTTTCCCCCACCGTTCGAGACTTGCTGCGTGTATTACTGACATGCACACAAATCAGTGATGTAATTGACTGGAGATTCTAAGCAGACCACTCAGTGTAGCTTTTGGCCTAGATTAACTTACCTTCTCACTCAAAGCAACCAGGCAATAGGATCCTCCTAAAACCTCCAAGTGCTACTAAATGTAATAAAACCCCTTACATTTATCATCAAATCATTTAAAGCACAGTGACAGTCTGGCATTTTTAATATTCTTTTTATGACATGTCATAGCTATCACAGGTTGAAAGGGGTCCCCCAAAGAAAACAATAACATTGAATGAAAACTTATATAAAGTCTCTCTTTATTAGAAAAGTTAGTTTTGGCCCCTAAACATCAGCTTTTATGGGTTCCTATAAAATCATGACTATTTCTTAGCAGTAGGATTTTCCAACCCTTGCAATGAAATTCTGAGTTACATTAGTTACTTTAAAATGAAGAAGGAGTGACTTCAACCTCAAGGAGGGTGAAATAGACAGAGTATTCCCTATCCCTGCCACTAAAGCCAACTAAAAACCCTGGATATTATATACGAAACAAGCATAAGAAGACTGAAAGATGGAGAAAAGAAGGCAGGTCAGCTAAGGACTTGAGGACCCAAAGAATGACATAAAAGTGAGTTCCCTGGGTTCTTGTTACCTCATAAATCCTAGACTTGGAGCTGAAGAAGCTGGCACATAAGAAATTCCAATGGGCGCAGGCATAAAAAGCCTGCACTACCTAGCCAAAGGGCCAGGAAAGATGAATCCTAACAAAATGGAAAACTTAGATAATAGTCTACTCAGGCAAATGCCACAGAATAAAGTAGGGCCTTACCCCATCCATACCATACCCACCTTCACAAGATTGGGATGAGTCACCCCATTCCCCAACAATGAGGGAGTTAGAGAAGGCCGAAGAGGGAGCCAGGACCTTTATCCCAGCCGGTTGGTAGTGAGGCCCACCCTACCCCTGTGGTGTCACAGGATGCTTAGTCAAGAGTCAGGAATTTCACAGTTGCCAGTGGTAACAAGGCCGCCCCCATGGTCCTCAGTGTGAGTGAAGACCACATGGAGACCCAGAACTACCATTCCCACATAGTAGTCAATTGGACCTCTACCTCAGGTGTCAACAGGGGCCAAGTGGGGAACTTGAACTTTTACCTCCACCCATAAACAACAAGGTGATGTGCCCACAACCTTCTTTACCTGATGGTTTTAAAAAGTGGGGAAGTCCTGGCTGATAGCGCAGTGGGTAAGGTGCCGGCCTGCGAACCCAAAGGTTGCTGGTTCAATTCCCCAGCCAGGGCACATAACCAGATTGCAAGCCAAGTCTCCAGCCATGTCCATGGCTGGAGGCAGGTGAAAGGCAACTATACATTGATGTTTCTCTCCCTCCCTTCCTCTCTCCTTTCTTCTCTCTCTGGAAATAATAAATAAAATCTTTTAAAAAAATAAATAAAAAGGGGGAAAAGACAGAACAGAAGATTTATATAAGACCCAGTCTAATAACAATATGAAATTATCCAGTTTTCTATTGAAAAACCACTTGTCATCCAAGAGCCAGGAAGATCTCAGACTGAAAGAAGATAAAGCAATAGATGCTCACACTGAAATGACAGAGGTGTTAGGATTATCTGACAACAATTTTAAAGCAGCCATGATAAAAATGCTTCAGTGGTAGATATTTAAGATTAATTTGTCAACACCTCACAGCTAATGACACACCAAGTTTCAAACTCAGGGCTATGCTATTCTACAACAGCACAGTGATGCCCAAGCCTCCTTAAATTAATGTTTCATAGATCACTCTGCATTTTAGCATACAAGTCCTGCCCATGCTTTAAGTTTCCATCTAAGTATTTTTAATATCCAAGAACTCTTGTTACTGTTCTCTGCTTCCTTTTTCATAACAACCCATTCTTGTTTATGGTTGCAATAACTTCTCAAGTTTCTCGAGGCATATGAGTATGCAATTTCAAAAATTTTCTTTCATCTCTTGTGTTATGTCTGTTCCCTCTGCTCTAAATCATTCTGTTTTTTTACTTTCTGTCCTCTTTTGCACTGTTGATTTTTTCAAAATGTCTGTTGATTCTTGATGGTCCATGTTTAACAGTGAAGGGCTAGGTTGATAATATGGAAGGATGGTATGAATCTTTTCTGTTGTCGAGTAGGCTTGCTGAGAGCTCCTGGTTACCATTTTTTTCCTTTGAAACATTAATTGGTTTATAGTTCATAGAATTGAAAAGGGGTATTTGCCTATCTTCATGACTTTCGCAATTCGTATACTATCCATGATTTTCCAAAGATTATCAGCAACCCCACCTACAAATAGCAAATTGAAGAAGGAGGTCAAGAACAAAGAAAAAATATTTTAAAAATATAACAAACAGCCCTGGCTGGTGTGGGCCAGTGGATTGAGCAATGGCCTGTAAACCAAGGGGTCACCAGTTTGATTCCCAGTCAGTCAGAGCACATGCCTGAGTTGCAGACTGGTCCTATTTTTATATATACACTGTGCGTGTGTATGTGTGTGTGTATACACACCTATATATATGTGTGTGTGTGCATATATATATATATAAACAAAAGGATATGCTGAGGAAGAGTTGGTGGGAATAGAATCTTATTTCGGATACATAATTTCTTATTTCTGTTCATTATTATAGAACACACTGCCTCGAAGGCATGGTGGGCTGTTCATAAAAATTGACTGAATTGAATTACTTTTCCTTAATTCTTCCCTTGTGTTCAATAAGAAAGGCTTAAGAGCATTCACAAGGACTTGGAATGTTTTTTAGTGGAAGATTATTTGGACGTCTTTAGTGTGAATGTCACCTGGGAGAGCATTACTCCATGCCAAACATGGCTGTAAGAACTTTATGTATTTATTTTATTCAGTCATTATAACCATCCTATGAGGGAGCGTAGCTAATACTATTGATGCCCAGTCCATATGCCCTCTTGCTCCTCTTTACACTGGACACTCCTACTCCAAACCCCTGAAATTCTCTGACTAAGTGACCTTTTTTGATGTTTTTCTGACCAAAGGAACACACTCAATCCACATGCAGGACACCAGAGGTGTTGAGAGTTAAGATCCTCACGAAGAGCCTTCAACCAATGACAGATGGGGACTTGGTGGGTTAACATCTCAGCTATCTTGACCATCAGTTGGGAACAACTGGGTGTGTTGCACACACTCTCCCTGAGTTTCCCAGTGCAAAAACTCCACTTGCCCACAGAGGTAACCCTTTATTAGCTTCCTTCCCTTCTCCGTTCCACTTCTCTGTGCCTCTGATCCTGTGTCCTAGGAGTACCTTCCAAATAAACTCTTTGCTTTCAAATCTTTCTCTTAGAGCTCCTGGAGACACTCAAACTAAGAGCACTAGGTAATTTTACTGTCCCCATGTTGCAAATGAAGAAACAGAGATATTGAGAGGTTGGTCACTTGACCATGTTTAGTAAGTCAGTTAATGGCAGCCAGGATCCCAAGTCCACGTTCCTACCAGCCGCCACGTTATAATGTTGTCATGCTTCTGTATGCTGATGAAGAGCCAGGTACCATGCTAGGTGCCTCACACAAGCTCAGGAAGGTTATGTGACATGTCCAAGGCCACAGGGTAGTAAGTGGTGGATGAGGATTTAAATTCAGGTCTGTGATCTTAACCATTCTGCCATGCTGTCCCCATGTGAGATTGCATCTGTTTTTTCAACTAAATGAATTCAGGTGGAGGTAAGCAGGGCCCAGGGCTCTCAGTGGCAGATCTAAGGGGACACAAATTATAGTCCCCAAATGGGCAGCCTTTCTTGTCCTAAGTCTTTTGTGCTTGTGTGTATGTGTGTGTGTGTGTGTGTGTGTGTGTGTGTGTGAGAGAGACAAGCCTGCAAGTCAGCCAGGATTACTCTCCAGGCTGTCTTCTTTGCTGTAATAATGCTTCCTAGTGCTTATTTTCAGCTTAGGAATGTTTCTGGGTGGATGCAGGTTTTACTCCTGAGGGATGGAAGGAGGTGGGGGAGGATCAGAGGCCAGTGATGACGGAGCTAGGGGTTTTGCGTAAGTAATATCATTTCATCCTCTTAGAAATTCCTTAGTGTAATTTATCTTTTTCCCATTTTAAAAACCAGAGGATGAGGGTAAGGGAGGCTAAGTAACTTACCCAAGCAATTCATCCAAGGTTAACCAATTCAAAATCCAAGTCTTTTGGACTCTAAAGCAGTCTTCTCTCCCCTGAGCTAGCTGAGGGTTTGAGGACAGGTGGAAAACTGCCAACTTCCAGGGCACCCCTTGTCCAGAACCTGTCTAGAGGTTCCAGGCAATTTCTGACTGTGATGTTTCTAAAATAAAAACCCTGCTCAATCATAGTTGTCTGGGACCACTGCTCGCTGTGGGGTCAGATCTGTAATTCCCCAGGTGTTGGGCTCTGTGGTGACCATTACAAAATGCGGCACAAGAATAAGGAGAAGGTCTGGTTCCTACTTAGGAGGACCCTGGTTCAGAAAAGTGGGCCACATACAGAAGTGGCAGCTAAGTACACCTGTGACACTTGTATTCTTGTGAGGGGGATGGGGAACGAGAAATGGTTGGGTTGGTTGGTATGAATTGCAAGCCCCTTTTTATACACTCTTGATTAATCTATCATATCCAGGTTGGGATCTCACAGCTTGAACAAGACATAGAACACTGGGAAGGAGGCAAAAAGAAATGTATACTATCAATTGTGCCATGACACTCAAATGATAAGAAATGTCACATTTTGTCTTCTAAATCAAAATAAATCTGGTACACATATCCACTCCCAGATGTCAAGAGCCTCCAGACCAGTTGTTGGGGTTCTGAATCCCCCCTTATGTAAGGACCCTTGGGCTTGCAGGGCAGCAAGAGCTGTCCTCATCTGTCACCGCATCCATCTGAAGGAGGGTGGCTCCCCAGCATCTCCTTCCCTCCACGCCAGGCCTGGCCTCAGGAGTCATCATGGAGGGTCTCTGAGTCACAAAGGCCAGTCTCCAGTTCCACAAGTGCTGGGCATCCTGATTTTGTCACCTGGGTTGGGGTCCCTGTGTGTGGGTGGGCACAGGCCTCTGGAATGCTGTTTGCACAGACCCCTTCTAAATCTTGGGAGACTGAATTGGGGGCTCTTCTCTCGACCTTCAGCTCACTGCCTCTGTTTCCTCCCTCCTGCTAGGCCATCAGCCACATCCCCTCCCTGGGCCTTCATCTTTGAAACCAAAGGCCTAACTATGGGTGATTTCCTAGGGCAAATCTCTGAACCTCCCTGCACAAAACAAAACAAGCAAAACAAAGGAAACCACAAAGCAAGAGGTTGTTTATCTTCCCTCCAACACACACACACACACACACACACACACACACACACAGAGTAAGCAAACTCAAAATCACAGTCTGCGCTGATACATCTTCCCGGAGTAAAGGATTGTTCATGTCTCCAACCTGCATCACTCCCAGTGTTTGACCCTCACTCAGGGAGGGGGCACCCCTTGGCTTTGGGAGCTGAAAATATGTGATGCACAGCAGCTTCACACCACACTTTTTCAATTATTCACCTCCCATAGCACCAACCAGCTGTAAATGTTAGGAACACCAAAGCCATAGTTTCAGGATCAGAAATTTCCAGAAGGCACTAACGTAAAAGATTTAATGCTGCTCACTTCAGGAGGTAAAATAATGTTTATGGAGATAGAATCAAAGGTAGACACATTGGAATTATGTGGAAATGTGCTCATTTGTATCACAACAATTTTTTAAAAAATCATTTGAGCACTAGATAAGCCCAGTGCCTAGGGCTTTTCAATAGCCTACAAAATGTTTCAGAATGAAAAATTCAATGAATTTCAAGGCCTTAGCCAGGTAGCTCAGTTGCTTAGAGCATTGTCCTAATATGCCAAGAAACCTGGTCAGGGGACATATAAAGAATCAACCCATGAAAATGCATAAACGATGAAATAGCAAACCAATATTTCTCTCTCTCTAAAAAAACAAATAAAAATTTTTAATTAATTAATTTTAAAATAAGAAAATAAGGTCGCCAATTAAAAATAAAAATTCATTTCCAAAGCAGAGTTATAAAATGGCTTTCAAACATCTTCAATGGCATTTGTATTTAAATTAGCATGCTGAAGCATTTTAATATAGGTGTTATCATAGGTGTGGTGCCTATAAAAAGTTAGTATGCCCTGGGACCCATGAAGACTTAAATGGGTGCTGTTCTCGCCCACCTCTACGAACTTACACCAGACCCATCTGGGTTTAGCAGAATGACAATAGTCTGGAGACAGGATCTGTAATGTGGAGTGGCAGCGAGAGAGAGGCTGACACTTGCATTGAAAGGTAGACATGCCATATAGAAAGGTAGTCAAGAGTCCAGCTTAAACCTGAGTTGAAATCTGAATTCACCCCTGTGTGACCCTGGGCAACTTACTAAACCTCTCTGAACCTGAACTTCATGACTGGCACAAAGGGGATAAGAATACCTACCTCACCCTGGCTGGTGGCACAATGCATAAGGCAATGGCCTACAAACCCAAAGGTCTCTGGTTCGATTCCCCAGTCAGGGCAACACAACCAGGTTGCAAGCCAGGTCTCCAGCCAGGTCCTCAGCTGGAGGCAGGTGAAAGGCAACCATACGTACATTGATACTTCTCTCCCTTTCTTCCTCCCTCTCTGCCTTTCTCTCTAAAAATAATGAATATAATCTTTTTTAAAAATACCTACCTCATAAGATTTTTGTAAGAATTAAAGAGAGGAAGAATTCAAGTGCTTAGCTCTGTGCCTGGTGACTAGCAAGTGCTTGATAAATGCTCGTGATGATAATGTGGTACCTTCAGCAGACTCTTACAGAGGAGGGAAAAGGAGGGTCCTGGTTACTAGGGTTTTGCTTAAACTTGAGCCATGGAGAAAATATTCAGTAAGTGGACATTGACTGGATGTGTTTGTGTTCTCATTTGAGAGAAAACAGTGGTACAGAGAGGTTATGTGACTCACAGGAGTGCAGGTCCCTAGGGATGACCTTGTGGCAAGGAGGCAGGGCAGGGGCTGGGGTGGGCGGGGAGAGTACCTTGTGCCAGGCCCTACACGGCAGACAGGTTGGTCCCCAGGATCTTGCGGGCTCACTGCAGCTCCGGTGCTGCTGGGGGAGCAGGCATTGCCAGCTGGCATCCCAGAGATGTGGGCTGCTTTGGAAAGTTAACTCACATTTGCTGGTGGCAGAGCACCAGTGATGGCAGTGACCAAGGCAAGACTAAGCCTGGAACAAAAAAGAACACAGGCTGTTAATTCATACAATTTTTTTTTACAAGTCACTTTTGTTTTGCAGGGTTGAAAGGTATTAGAAAGTACGGTTGCTTTGTGAAGTCAAAAGAGTGAACACTGAGACGGTCTCTGGTGGGGCAGCATTCCATTAAGATGGGAGTTTTGGAAGCAGGGAGACTTCCTAATTAGTATTTGGGTACATGAGGCATTTCTTTATTGGCTACAAAGGGGCAGATGAGCAGTTTGGGGACATTTCAAATGAAGATTGCTTCATGTTAGGGTGGAGGGTTTTTTGAGGCTAGCCATGTCCTGAAACAAGTTAGGGGGTTGATGGGGTGCCTTTTTGTGGCCAGACTGTTTTCATGACTCCTGTGGGGGAGTAGAGGCTGCCCTGAAGGCAGTTGCTCGGCAGAGGCCCAAGTCAGAGCCCCTGCCTATGGGGCCAGAAGATCTGGTCTCTTGGCTAGCTAAGTGGACGGCCTCCTTGGGCCTGTCTCGGCTGTGCATTGTAGGGGTGGGATCACACGAGAGTGTCAAATTGCTGATCCTTGGGCCAAATCCAACCTGCAGTTGTGTTTTCTTTTCCCTACAAATTATTATGAGGATTTTTAATTTAGCATGCCATTAGGAAGGATGAGCATTCTCCAATGTACAGCCTATCTGCTCTGTGCTGCACAGTACCTGCCAAGTTCTTTAGGTAACCCTGCTGTGTCCCTGTAGGTACCTGGGTCTTCAGCCACTGAACTGGGTGACTTTCTAGGGCCTTGTCGGTGCTGGTCTTTATTGTTCTTTAATTTTCAAGGACAACTTTTCACTGTCACTGCCTCCCGTGGTCACCTTATACCACCCTTTGCAAATATTCCACACTCCAACTTCTTGAGTCAATTATTTCTTCCAGAGGAGTGGAGAGACAAATGATATAATTAACCACTTGAAAGAAAATGAACAGCACAACCTATAAGCACCAAGACCCACAATGGAGGGTGAACCAAGGACCCCACTTGACCTGACTCAGCTGAGAGTGGTCTGACGCTTCCCTGCTTGGAAAGAACCCATTGGCGCTTAGAGCCACGGGGTCACACAGCAGGGCAAGAAGCAGCCTCAGGGAGCCCCCAGGCTCCACACCAGCAGCCCAGTAGTCCACCCCTCCTCCAAGTAGTCAGGATTAGTCGACACTCCAGACCAGCTGATTCTCTTCTTACTCACTGTGCCTAGGAATCAGACGCTCTGTCACTAATTGGAGGCCAGGACACTATTGTGTCACTGGATTCTTCCACCCCATCTTCAAACCACGGACCAGATAAATCAAATTGCACTTCAAAGCCAACACTTAGCAGAGCCATCTGTAAGTCATTCCCTTTTCTAGTTATGTAACCAGAGAGATCCTGACAGAAAGACACAGATTGGAAGAATTTTTTTTAAACCCCAAACCTTTACAGTATTGGGATAATTATGGCTTTCATACTGTTGATTACTTTAAGCTGTCAGTAATCTGAGTCTTTTGCAGAGGCAGTAACCAACTTTTAGTAATTATATTCTATCTTCTCACTTCCATCTCTAAGTAGAGGAAACACAATCTTGAGTTCACAGGGCTTCCTTCAGAGCACCTCACCCAGGGCACTTTGTTGTCTCACCCTGAATGCTAACGGACACAGCTCCTTCCCCGTGCCCTCCTGGGTTCATGACACACTTGCTTCCCAATCCAGTTTCATTAGAGAATGTCCAGTATCTCCCTCCACCTAGAAGAAGTGTGAAGCTTACATGGCCAGGGTTTTTGATGTCAGTCACTCACATCACCCAAAATATTGTGGTTCATGGTTAAAGGGAAATATAAACACTAGATACTTTAAAAAATGATATTTCCATGCACTTACAATTTTTAAACCTTTTGTTTTCTGATTACAAAGTTAATATGTATCAAAGTGAAAATGGAGAAGTATAAAGAAAAAAATAATTATCCTGATAATTAGCAAACAATAAGTGATGCTAATATTTTTTAATGTACTATATTATGTTATTACACTTGTCCCACTTTTCCCCCTTTGTCCCCCTCCACCTGGTACCCTCCTTCCCTCCAGCAATCCCTCCCCTCAGTTCACGTCCATGGGTCATGCATATAAGCTCCTTGGCTTCCCCATTTCTTATACTGTTCTTAACATCCCCCTGTCTATTTTGTACCTACCAATTGTGCTTCTTAATTCTTGCAATTTCCCTCCCACCCCCATTCTCTGTTTTCCCCCTCCCAGCTGATCACCTCCAAATGATCTCCATACCTATGATTTTGTTCCTGTTCTAGTTGTTTGCTTGGGTTTCTTTTTTTAGATTCAGTCATTGATAGCTGTGAATTTGTTGCCTTTTTAATGTTCATGGTTTTGATCTGCTTTTACTTAAATAAGTCCCTATAACATTTCATGTAACAATGGCTTGGTGATAATGAACTCCTTTATCCTTATCTTGTCTGGGAAGCACTTTATCTGTCCTTTCATTCTAGCTTTGCAGGATAGAATAATCTTGGTTGTAGGTCCTTGCTTTTCATCACTTTGACTACTTCTTGCTAGTTCCTTCTTGCCTGCAAAGTTTCTTTTGAAAAATCAGATGATAGTCTTATAGGTAACTCTCTTATCATGCAGCATTTAAGATTATCTCTCTGTATTTTATCTTTAGCATTTTAATTATGATATGCCTTGTTGTGGTCCTCTTTGGCTCCAGCTTGTTTGGTACTTTCTGTGCTTCTTGGACTTATATGTCTTTCCTTCACCAAATTAGGGAGGTTTTCTTTCATTATTTTTCCAAATAAGTTTTCAATTTCTTGTTCTTCCTCTTCTTCTGGCATTCCTATGATTCAGATGTTGGCACATATGGAGATATTTGGAGATAAGAGTCTTCTTATACTATCCTTGTTTTTAAAACATTCTTGTTTCTTCTTTCTCTTCTGGTTGAATGTTTGTTTCTTCCTTAGAGAGAGGGGAAGGGAGAGAGGCAGAGAGGGAGAGAGACATCAATGTATGTTTGCCTTTCACCTGCCTCCAGCCACAGAGCTGGCTGGAGACATGGCTTGCAACCTGGTTATGTGCCTTGGCTGGTAATCGAACCAGTGACCTTTGGATTAGCAGGCCAGAACCTTATCCACTGTGCCACCAGCCAGGGTTCTCTCTCCAGTCTTTGATTCATGTATGTTTGTATTTCTAGAGTTAAAATTATACTGCCCATACAATTTTGTATCTTGCATTTCTACTTAATCATTTGCCCACATAATAATTAGTTTAAAACACAATTTCAAATAGTACTACAATCTCTTTCAAAACAAGTCCCACATTATAACACAACACCTGTGTCCAGTGTATGGCTACTGTAAATGCTACATTGAACACCTTTAGCTGTATATTTCTTATATGTATTTTTTATTGCTTTCATGGGATCTATTCCTAGAAGTATAATCAATACTGCGTCAAAGAGTATGAAAAAATTTTAATGTTCTCAATATATTTCAGAAACACTGAGCCACCACTAGATATACATTTTTTAAAAACTTGACTAGTTTTCTAGCAGCCCAAAGAAGCCAAATTTATTTTCTTAGTTCTTTTTTTTAAGACCTGACTATTTAAATAAGTAAAAAATGTAGAATCTCATATTTGCATTTACTCATCTTTAGTTGCCAGTTAAAATGGTTATTTTTTTTTCAAATCTTTATAAGCAATTTGCATTCTATCCTGTCTTAAAATATACATTGTACAAGGCCATGGACTGAGGCTAAAAATGATTATCAGCCTCCTGGTACAAACATGCTCCTACCCCAATGCCGACTACCCTATGGCAAGAACAGCAAGGGTCCGAGAAGATTAGCTATGCTAATATTATGTTGGGGGTGATCCCCATTCCTAATTATATTACTTTTGTATGGTTACATAACACATTTCCCTCAAAATTTAGTGGCTTAAAATAATGAAGCTATTATCTCAGTTTCTGTCGGTCAGAAATGTGAGAGCAGTTTAGCTGGTGCTTCTGTCTTGGGATCTCTTGTGAGGTTGCTGTCGAGGTCTCAGGCTGGAAGAGCCACTTCCAAGGAGGCTTTCTCACATGGCTGCTGACTGGAAGCCTGAGTTCATCCCATGGATCTTTCCAGACTATTCTCGCCACATGGTTGGTGGCTTTCCCCTTTTTCTCAGGGAGATTAAAAGGGAGGCCTCTGTACCTTTTATAACCTGCTTGCGAAGGTGATTTGCCACCATCACTTCTTCCATGTTCTACTGGTCACACAGGCTCACACAGTCACAGTGTTGTGGGAATGTGCAAGGGTGCGAAGACCAGGAGGTAAGGCTCACTGGAGGCCGTCATGGAAGCTGGCTACCACAGTGACTATGGGTTTTCATCACTTCCTGCTTTGAGGAGAGGAGAGAATTAGGAGCAGGTAGCAGAAAACTCCCCTATGATCGTTCACAGTATGCTTCAATTAAGCACGCATCATTTTGTTCTCATCGTGAAACTGGTTTCTTCTCATTTGTTTTAGCTCCATAAAATCTGTAATTAAAAGGCCCTTTGTTTTTCATGGCAGATAGAAATTTGGACTGGGTGACCCATGCAGTTCAAAACCTAGTGTCCAACTGAGGGGTAGTGGTGGTGGCAGCAAGTAAACAAGCAGGTGCTGCCCTACAAAGCTGTCTGAGCTTGGCAGTGCCCGTGGTGTGGCTGGTGGCAGAGGCGGAGGGTGTGCAGGGGAAGGAAACGACTGGACCATGGCTCCCGGCTCCCACAGGTGGATGGGAACCACAGGTCAGATTTTTTCAATCAGAGTGAGTAAAACACAGGAGCCTCACTCCTGAAGAGGGACTTGGGGTTAGAGGGGACAGAAAATAAGATGCCATGGTTAAGGAATATGACCTTACTAGCACTTTTGAATATAAAGATATATGTGCCAGTGGGTGTAATCATTAAAGTGTATAAGTATTACCCCAATATGTTGCTGATGCTAATTTTAGATTCTGGAAAATTAATCGAATTAGCTCTTCTCTTCTCTCTCCACATCCATTCCTTTGGCAGTTTCATCAATCTTCTACCCTACTCTACCTTCTTTACAAGGTTGGCTTCTAGGACTCCGTTTCTATTTCATCCACCACCTTTCCAGCCTCCTGCTTGATGTCTCAGCCTGGCTGACTTCTCAGTACTTCAGACTTAGCATGTATTAGACAGAACTCATTTTGCTCTAAAACCTGCTTCTTTTTTCTTGCTTCCTATTCTGATTTAGACACCACCAGGCATCCAGCCTTGAGACCTGAGGCAGGGAAAGCAAACATCATCTAGATAAGGAGTTTTCTGTAGTGAGTAATCTTAAAAATTCATGTATGAGTAGAAATAGGCAACTGGCAACAAGTAAGTTGAATAAACACACCCATCCAACACATATGTATAAATACCTACCTTGTTTCAAGAGGTGCAGTTGTAGGCATTGGGGGCTCTGTGGTAAATAAACCAGGCAGGTTTTCTGACCTCACTGAGCCTCATTCTACAGGTACCAGACCTCTGAGCTTGGCCCAGGAATAGCAAGCTGCACCCTCTTACTAGAGCGTCAGGTGAAAGCAAGGGACAAATTCCTCTGACGAGTGTGCTGCTGTCAGCTCTGGGTTTTGGAGTGTTAGACATGGAGTAACATCACAGAAAATGGAGAGAAGTAACAAAGAGATGATTACGCATGTATGGTAGGCTGAGTAATGGCCCCTAAAGCTGTCCACGCCCCGATCCCCAGAGCTTGTGACTACGTTACCTGACATGGCAAAAGGAGCTTTGCAGATGCAAGGAGGATCTTGAGATGGTAATGTTGTGTTATATCATTTGGGGGCCTTATGTAATCACAAGGGCCCTTATCAAAAGGAGGCCAGCTCTGACTCCAGAGAAGAAGAGATGATGGAAGCTGAGGCTGAAGGATGCATTTAGAAAGGGAGGGAAAGGCCACGAAAGGCGTGACTTGGGACAGATGAGGAAACAGGTTCTCCCCTGAAGCCCTCAGGAAGAATGCGGGCAGGCTGACCCCTTTCTTTTAGCCTCATAAGATTATATGATCTGCTCCCCAGGACTGTAAGAGAATAATTTGTGTTGTTTAAGCCACTGTTTGTGTTCAGTTGTTCCAGCAGCAAAAGGAAACAAATACAACAGCAAAGAGGTTGGCTTGCCACAACTTCACAGGTACTACAAGTAGACAGGGAGACTCAAGCCAGTTGTGATTCATAACAGCCAACAGCCAGCAACACCCACACAAGCTGCCTTCATGGAGTGGATCCCCATCCCTAAGTCCCAGGCAGAGCTGTGATGGGCCCTCTGACAGCAGCTGTGCACTCAGGAGGTGCTACTGCAGCAAAGGGACACAATCTAGGGGGTCAGTACCTTTAACATCAAGTAGTAAATAAGCCACTCCCCTCACCAGTGAGCAAGTGAACAGCAGAGTAGTCATGCTATGGTCACCTTGACCTACTAATTGTCCAACTAGTTATAGCTACAGAAACAGTTCAGGGTCAGAAGACTGTTAGCCTCACAGTTTGTCACGCTCAGCAAGGACATGCAGGGACACACGGGGCCCATACTGGACTGCCTCTTCCAACACAGAGCCCCCTCCCCGTCCTCAAAGGCTGCTCTCCCAACCTCAGCCCAGCCCTAGCAGGGCTGAGAAATTGCCTTCAGTCACCTGGGAGGCAGGCGTTCATTTACAGGCCCCAGCAAATGCCTCTTTGTCCTCCAGGTGGTTCACTTCAGCTGCCAGGGCACAGAAAGTTGTCCAAGGTTGAGAGTTGGGCAGAGGTGTTCCCAGGAGTGCCCACACAAATGCCTACACAGTCTACAGTGGGCCAAGCAAGGTCAACGGGCAGTTATAAATGTCGCCCTGGTGAGGCCAGCAAGCTAGCCAGAGCTAAGCCTCAATCGGACCTCTGTGTAGGGCAGCTGGTTGGTCCTGGTTGCCCGTGAGAAACCTGGAGAGTGGATTAACCAGCCAGCAGCCTCCAGAGAGGGACTGATGCTCCACCTCTTCTCATCACCATTCGGGTATGTGGGAAGGCGGGAGCATTAAGAAATGGCCTCTCAGATGTTTTCCTTACTACAGGGTTCGCATTTACCCCTGAGAGGAAGCTGCAGAGGCCTGGGGCAGTGTGTAACTGATGCTGACTCCAGGATTTGGGGGTTTAGGCTCTTGACAGTCAGGATCTAAGTGTGCGCGTGTGTGCACATGCATGTGTGGACACATGTGCACATGCACACGGGCACACATGCTATTCTCCCTAGTCATGGAAACACATGAAGCAAGAAAATCTATAAGGCATTTATCTTTTTTCTTTAAATATTCTCATTCCAGAATATTATTTATGCCACAACAGCAATTTCTTTGCACTATAGTAGAGCAGGCTTGCTTCCTCCAGAGGAATGTTTTTTCTTGCAGTTGTTGGTATGATTTAGGCACAGCTCAGTGGTATGAGGGAGATTCCTACCCCCGTCACTAGACATGCTAGACTAATTAAAGAACTGCAGCTACATTGTATTGCATGTTAGGATCCCCAAACATAATGACAGGAAGACAAAATATATTCTAGTTGAAACTCAAAGATAAAAATATATTTTGGTTGCAATGAAATTATATAAAATGTACACAATAAAGCTTTATGATCTAACATATTTAGTTTAATTAAAATTTATAATTTAGTGCACAGTACCCCCAAGAAAGGTTTATAATCAGATGATTCTTCTAACTAAAATGTGTGTTCCCAAAGTTTCAAGAGGTAGGTGACAGTCACAATGAGATGCTGAGCTAATCCAGGGGGTCAGCCACAGGGCAGGGACTCCTTGCTATATACCCCATGCCCAGAACAGAGCCAGGCACACTGTGAAGGCTCAGGAAATGTTTTTTTTTTAGTAGATTAATGAATGAATGAAAGTGATCCCTTTCTTTGAAGGCTGGCCTGGAACCTGGTCTGTCACATGAACCTAAGAAAAAAGCAAACTGAAAAGCAATGTGTATAATGTGATACTTTTTTTTTTTTGCTTAAAAATGTTTTTAAAAACCTTCTATGCATTTAGAAGAACATAGAAATAAAAACTACTAAAAGATTACACCTTGACCTATTCATGATGGTTACCTATGAGGACGAAGACTGACTTTCAGTAAGAATACTACCATATTTGGTATAATTTATGTATTTATGCATTCACCTTGGTGAGGCAAGTTTGTATTGCTTTTTTTGGTTAAAAAATAATAATATTTTAGACCTCACTTAAAATGTTCAAAGCACTCTAATATGTGATTTAATAGGAAAAATGTTCATTTTTAAAATGAAGGTTCATCTGTCTAAAGATTATAATAATTTCCTAACTTGTCATCAAATGATCTGTAATCACTAAACCAGTAGTAAAATGTTTTATTTTTTAAGAATGCTGTAAAAATGTTAGTAGAGCTACATTAGGTTCAATATTTATTCAACAGATATTTATTTGATATGTATAGTAAGCTATGCTTACTTTACAGGCTTGTAAGTACAACAGGAAGTAATATAATAAATATAATATAATATAATACACCACAAAGGCACTATAGTGGGAAAAAGTTAGGGTTTTAGATGGATTCTTTTTAAGTCATAAGGTTCCCACCAGAATTAAAACCTCAGACTGTGGCATTTCCTTTATCAAGGTTGGTTATTATAGCCTATTCTTCCTCTTAATGCCTTATTTCTTTCTATTCCTTATCATGTGTAGAACACCAATTTAACATGATGTGGTCAGGTGATGTTTTTCCTGTAAATTTATCATAAGTGCACTTGTAGACACATAACAATCTGTACACTCAAAGAAAATAAACCTTCTAATGAGGACTCAAGCAACCACCTTAGGGAATTGCTCTTTTTGATTGTATTTTAAGGCCATTAAAATATTTGTTTAGTGATTTATGCATCCTGTAGACAGATGTAGGGATCCATCTATTTTTCATGTTACAGTGGAGTTTTCTTTTTAAATATTCTCCTTGGCTTTGTGGTGAAATGTACATTATGATACTTCCTCATAGTGACACATGCAAAAGCATTATTCATCAAACAGTATTTTCAAGCATACTTCTCATTATTCTTTCAAGTATATAAACATAGGGAAGCCCTATGTACTCTTTCCACAATATAAAAAGAATTCAAGATGTGGTACAATTCTTGACCTGCATGGATTTGGATTTTAAGGATGGGGTCACCATATTTCACATGAAGTTCTCTCTTGCTCTTTTTCCTTCTCCTTCCCCCCTCCCCCACCAAATATATAACTGTACGTGGTCTGATGCTAAATCAAGGTAAATGAGACGTGACCTATTAAAGAGGAAATGAATAATTTGAAAGAGGGGAAAATTGCATTCCTGGCTAGGAGCATGGATGTCATGGTTTGAATGTGGAGGTTTACTCTACCACTTCACTGGATGATTTTGCTTTTTGGGTGGCATGTCTTCCATCATCCAAATTACTTCATGAAGTCAGCAGAGTAACTCAAACCATGTTTCAGCACTATCTACTTTATATATTTTTTCAAGGTCCTTTTTTAATGGGTTCTTTTAAATAAATAGATGTATATATAGCCAACCAGTCTTTAAAGGGTCCCTGGGAATAGTTCTTATTAAATTCCCTAAAATTTGATTTAAATCAGGAACTAAATGATCTGTGTGAGCAGGCATACAGGTCAGTGTTTCAAGGGCAAAACTATTAGTAGGGCCCCTCGTGTCCTCCAGGTACCAGTGGAGCCAGCCTGTGCCTCCTTGTGGACTGTGGAGGAGAAGGTGAGTCTGGGAAGTTGCTCTCAGGAAGTCACCCCAGGCAGCTCCTTCACGTTCTTGGGGCTGGTTTGAGCGGCACAGGACTCATCAAGGGAGGCCAGAGCAGAGTCAGAGGACAGATACTTTGGCTGCAGGACCAATAGATCATTGTCCGTGGTACTGCCTATTGAATGTCAGTGACCAGCATGGTTTTGATCAGGCCACTCACATAGATACCAAAGAGAATTTACTAGCTTATCCTGGTAGCCAGTTCCTTAGGCTCAATGCCCCTTGTCACTGTCTTGCAAATTGCTGCATCCTAGTCATTGCACAGCTTTTTGCTTCCTTTTTCTTTCTTTTCACTTACAAAGAATCTGATACAGAGGACAGAGGGGAGCAAAAAGGGGATGGATGTAATACAACAACAATAAAATTAAATGGAAAAAATCTGATACATTATAATCATCAATATTGTCTCCATATGGAATGAATAGTTCCTATGATTTCTAGTCAATCAGGATCAGTGAGAGTAGTGATAAACGCATCTTCTTTGCTATGATGGGAGTGATCACTAGAAAACAGACTCTGATCATGGAATTTGGCCAGGGCTGCTGCTTGCAGGAGGTGCACAGAGGGGACCTGTGAGGCTGTGGTTCAGTGAGCCTCCTTTCAGTAAAGGAGTCCTTAGGGGTCCTGCTTCTGTGCTACTTAGAGTTCATGTATGAAATCAAGAAAGAAAATGTAGTATTTGCAGGCATCTTACAAAACCTGCAGTTGAAGAGCAGGTACTGAGTTGCCTGTGATAGGCAAAAGCAAGGGACAGGTGAACCTCTGAGTCTATTTCTCAACTTTAGACCACAGCAGTATAAAGGTTTGTGAAAGCCAACTGTCTTAGAAAAAGGACTCAATTACTAAGTATTGTGAAACAGTGATACTTTATCCTTGATAAATACATGTCCCTAAGTCTTTTGTAAATTGAGAAAGAACATTTTAGAATTTACAGAATTTCTAAACAGTACAAGTCATTGCCAGTGATCACATCTAAAATAGCATCTGCAAATTGGAAGTGTAAGCATTTAATGTTAATGACTTCCATCATTACAATCATGATTAAAATAGCCTGTCTGGGTCCTGGCTGACGGCACAGTGGACAAGGTGCCAGTCTGCAAACCCAAAGGTCACTGGTTCGATTCCCAGTCAGGGCATATAACCAGGTTGCCAGCCAGGTCTCCAACCAGGTCTGTGGCTGGAGGCAGGTGAAAGGCAACCATACATTGATGTCTCTCTCCCTCTCTGCCTCTCTTCCTTTCCCCTCTCTAAAAATAATAAATAAAATCTCTTTTAAAAAATAGCTTATCTGTACTTTTGCTCATGTAGATATTTGCCTTGGAGAAATGCCTGCTAATTACTAAGCTCTGAAATATATAGGACTGAGCTAGATTTGAATGTGTTCTCTCTCTCTCTCTCTCTCTTTCCCCCTCTTTTCATGATTTAAAACAACAACATAACAGCTTTGGGGGCCATTTACAATAATCCAAAACTGGAAACAACTCAAATGTCAGTAACAGATGAGAGAATGAAGAAATTACAATACGTGCATGGAATGGAATATTACTCAGCAATGGAAAAGGACCAGCTACACAGCAACATAACAATAAGTCTAAAAAACATTCTATTGCAAAAAAGAAAAGAGAGAGAGAGAGAGAGAGAGAGAGAGAGAGAGAGAGAGAGAGAGAGAGAAAGGGGAGCAGCTACAAAAAAGTATGTGAAACTCTAGAAAAAGCAAAACTAATCCGTAATGAGAGAGGGCAGAGAGTGGGTGCCTAGGACTAGGGAGGGAAATTGCCAGCAAAGGAGCACAGGTGAACCTCCTGGGTGACGGTAAGATTCCCCATCATGACCGTGGTTATGAGGGTGTACACACTCAACAAGATGTATCAAACTATACACTTAAAATGTGTGTGTTTTATTGCATTAATTTTTTTTTAGTGAAGTTTTAAAACAAAAGCTGAACACAACATCAAAAACAAAACCTTAGCCTTGGAGTATTTCTTTGAGTCATTGAATGAGTCTGTGATCTGATAGGACCCCACCAATCTGTTAGTCATGGATGCACCCAGGAATACAATTTGGGGGAAAGGGATGAGGGGAATGTACTTTCTTTTATTTAGTTTCATTTCGTTTACTCTGTGCCCTTCTTCTAAGTAGGCATTCCCTTTGTACTAAGGAGAAGAAGAAAGAGGCAGGCAGGGGTGGAGATAAAGTCCCAGATAAAATAAGAGTACGCTGAGAGAAGCCACCCCTTGTTCTTAATGCCCTGACTCTTATGGTCTGGGTGTAGCTATGTGTGCGGTTACAGTGTGGTTAAATTCACAGCAGACTGCAAGCTTGTGAAGAGGCAAGCTTCTATAAGACACCCCCGTGTGGCGGCTGAAGTCTCCTAATCTGAATTAGGGGTGTTTATGGGGCACAGCTGCCCCAAGCAGAAAATGAAGAGGAGCCAGCCATGTAGGATGGGGATGGCTGGGGACGGGGTTGTGCCAGCCCACAGGGACAGGATCTTGGAGGCCTGGGGACGTCCCACAGAGCTTCCCTGATTTCACAGCAGCTCTGTGTTCCCAGCCTCCACTCCCCAGGGTTTTCAGTATTCCTTTTTTTAAAAAAAGAATGCTAGCACATCTTAGTGGGGTTAAAAGGAACTTAAAAAAAACCTTTTTTGTTGTTGTTTTATTTGTTTTTTCATCAAGTTCAGAGAAAAGAGGATCGGGGTATCCTGGATGGCCAGACGTTGTGGGGACTGAAGGTATGAAAATGAGGAACAAGGAGCCAAGGCTGCTTCAACAGACACCCCACCCACCCTGGCAGTTCTTTTTCCAGGATTTTCTGTGAAAATGTTGGTGTGGGGTGCGTGGTTATAATAACATATACCAAATAGAAAACAATCCTTTAAAGACAAATCTGCACTTCAGCGTGCCTTTCCACGTGGCAAGAAGCGGGCTTGCTCAGCCAGCGATTGCTGGGGAGATTTGGAGGCCTCCGAACGGCGATGCTTGTGGTCCAGCGAAGGCCTTTGACTAACTGACCTGTACAGTCCACTTCGGAAACAGAAACTTCCCTGGTGGCATGGGAAAGAAAACACCAACCTAATCCTGAAAGGGTAACTTTAAACCAAAGCCCAACCAAGACACAGAGTGGGAGAGAGACTGCCAGCTGAGCCAGGCCAGAAATAAAAGTCCCATTGTCCTGGCTGGAGCTGGCCCGCAGGCACCCGCTCCCATGTCGCTTGCCTTGCCCAGCACGCTGACACTTCCAGTGCCCAAGAGAGCACATTCCAGAGGCAGACAGTCTTCACCCCAGACTAGCAGCTGGAGGAGACATCACCCTGGAGGTGTGCGGGTGTTGGACGGTAGCGGAGGGGGTATAACATGGAAAATCATTAAACACTCATGGAGCTAACCTCAAAGCTGCCAGAACACAGGAATGACAGATCTGGGAGTGTTGGGTCCGTGGAGGAGAGCAAGGAGCAGGCTAAGTAAGAATAAGGAAGCTGAGCAGGCAGCATTGTCCTGGCTGAGCTCAGGCTGAGGACACCCCAAGAGTCAGTCCAGGTCCTGGAAGAGCTTGCGGCCTTCAGGCCCTCTGGGAAGGACCTCCAGTAGCCAGGGTGCTGGCGGCCGGCAGCTCCTTCCTGGGGGAAGGGGATACTTGCCTCATAAACTTACGCTGGGAAAAAGCTCCAAGATCAAGATTTTAAAGTAGAAGGGTAGACAGACTATTGACAGAATGGCAAAGTGGGAAGAGGCTGAGCTAGAAATTGGGAGCCATGCCTTTTAGCCTGTGACCCTAGCAAGTCACCTGCCAGCTTTGGGTTTAACGTCAGTTAGAGTGAAGGCATTGGCCCCTGCATTTGCCATCCTGTCTCAATCTGGAATTCTAGGGTCATTGAGCATGGGCCTCCTGGGTCCAAAGGTTTGTTGTTTTAACCTGTTCTCTCCTTCCCTCTTCTCATCCTATTCTTGGGACTACCCTCTAGAGATCTCCAAAGACCCCCACACCCAGCTGGGAAAGCACCCTATTCTTTGACTGGAACCCATTCACACCAGAAGTCTCAACCCCCAAACTGGACGAAGATGGGGAGTGAACTTGGAGAGCATAAGGACTGTGAATGTTGGGGAGGGATGCTTGCACCATGGTGACAAGGGCCCAAAAAGAGGGGTCTAGGCCTGTTGAAGACAGTTTAGAAGACTTTGCAGCTTCAAACCCTGGGTCTTCTTTCCTCATCTTCAACTAGAAGAATTAAAATAGAAGTTATTCCTAGACCTGAAGGACAATGGACGCTGAGCATGAGCCATCTTTGGTGTGCCCAGCTCTGCTATCCTTTCTTACTTTCCATCCCTGTCACCTTGCAGGGGCAGGACTGGTGGGAACCTGAGCTCACGGCAGCAAGAGTGAGTCGGAGCCCTTGGTGGAGCTGCCTAGAAGCCCAGATCCTTTCCCCTGCTGCAAGCCTTCTCCCAGTAGCACAGGCAGGCAGAGCTGGGCAGGCTGGCTTCATGGATGTGCAAGATTAGAAGGACCCCACACTTGGCTTAATGCTCTGTTGTTGCCATCCTGAAATTTTCAATACTTTTTAAACAAGGAGTCCTGCAGTTCACTGTAACACATCCTGCAGGGACACTTGTCAGCGTGCAGCTTCCTGGAGCAGGAGCCAGTGCAGACAGATCTGTCAGGGACCCTTGCCACAAGTGCCAGCTCCACAGCCTGAGGGGCAAGAGATCCACAGGCTGTGTGGTGGCTAAATACTCAGGTGTGCAAGCATGGAACAGTGAAAATATGCTGTAATTCTCAGGTAGGAAGCCTTCTTACACAAAATGCCCAAACAAATGTATATATCTAATGTGAGTAGATACACATGTATGTGTATATATCTGTGTGTGTGTGTGTGTACACACACATAAACAAACATACACAGAGAAAACCTTAAAATGGCCAAATAGACCTTGAGCAATTTAAGATCAATAGTGAACCAAATGTCAACTTGCATACATTTTGCATGGAGCAAGTTTTCTAAATCACCTCATTTAAAAACCCTAGTAAGACATTTACACTCACAAAGGTGGCTTTTAAACAGAATACTGTGAGCCCTGGCTGGTAGCACAGTGGTTAAGGCGCCAGTCCGTGAACCCAAAGGTCGCAGGTTCAATTCTCCAGCCAGGGCACATAACCAGGTTGCAAGCCAGGTCTCCAGTCATGCTTGTGTCTGGAGGCAGGTGAAACACAACCATACATTGATGTCTCTCTCCCTCTCTGCCTCTCTCCCTTCCCCTCTTTCTAAAAATAATGAAATAAAATCTTTAATTAAAAAAAAAAAGAAAGAAAATAGGCAAAACAAAACAAAACAGAATACTGTGGAGGAATCCAGGCATAAACCTGGGTCAGAACTGTCAGGAGTTTATGTCTTGTCTGTGCTCAGATCAGATGGTGTTACATGTTCATCACTGTCCTTGTCTTTCAAAAGCGATGAGTACCACATGCATTTGAATATTCACATGCCCCTCAGGATTAAGAACTTCGTCTCATATTCACCTTTGTATCTTTCACAAGGTCTAACAGTATGCCAGTGTAGAATCTGTTGAATAAATGTTTGCTTAGTAAATGTTCATCTCCAAGTAATCAGGACTTTTTCACACAAAAAAAATAACATTTAGTTGGCGAGGATGCGGGGCAAAGGGAACCCTCATACACTGTTGGTGGGAATGCAGGCTGGTGCAGCCACTGTGGAAAACAGTATGGGGTTTCCTTAAAAAACTAAAAATGGAACTGCCTTTTGATCCAGCAATTCCACTACTTGAACTATACCCAAAGAAGCCTGAGACACCAATTCATAAGAACCTATGCACACCTATGTTCATAGCGGCACTATTTACAATAGCCAGGTGCTGGAAACAGCCTAAGTGCCAATCGGTGGATGATTGGATCAAAAAACTTTGGTACATTTACACAATGGAATTCTATATAGCAGAAAGAAAGAAGGAACTTGTACCCTTTGCAACAACATGGATGGAACTGGAGAATATTATGCTTAGTGAAATAAGCCAGTCAGTGAAGGACAGGTATCATATGTTCTCACCCATTACGGGACAATAATGAGCAAAACTA